>JAQIWA010002711.1:0-12468 GCA_034693305.1 Eueremaeus valkanovi | reverse complement strand
TCAAACATATCATTTGCACCTGAAAATACTATATTCGAGTAGAAAACTAAATTTAAATCAAAATATTAGTTATTTTTTTGAAAAAATCTGAAAAAGGTAGTCGCACAGCCGAAATAGACAGTGACACACAATTGTTACGAAATTTCGGCCATTGCAGACCAATAGCATTAATTGGTTGCTCATTTTTAATTGGTCATATAATGAATTATTTGTGATTAAAATTTAATTAAAATCGATCACTTGATTCAATAGCCATTCAAATTTATATCCAGTCTTTTTTTTATATTCAGATACGTTAGTAAACGACAATTTTCTACGTTCTAATCACGAAGAGAAGCTTTACATATCACAAGCCTTTCCCTTCTAAACTTCCTGGTCAGGGACTTCAGCCACTGCAGAGTGGTTTCGAAATTAAATTCAATTAAAGCCTAATTTCTTAAAAACACTAAACCAGAGTAACAGACCTCAGGCCTATCGGGGTCTTCAATGCGGTCAATGAGAAGACAGGTCCCATAGTGTCGCACCCGGTTGTTGTCGGACAGCATTTTCTGTCGTACCATAAGTAAAATCATTAAAAGTTCACACAATTATACGACAGACTTAATGATGGCATACCCTCTCAGTGTAGGCCAGGGTGATATAAAAGTTTTGAATGGTCTTTCCTTTCCTTGGATTCTTTGCACCTTGCTCTTCAAAAACTTTCTGCTTTAATTTTTCCGTTTTGAATTCAAAGTCAAGTCGAATACTAATTAATCATGCGCGGTGTTCTAGTTCTATCAGAGGAGCTTTTTTATTTCAATAAGCGAGGTGCCTTCTGCTAAACCAACCTAGTTTATAATTATAATTCAAATATTTTATAAATATCTGTATAAAGATTATTAATTGAGCTAAATTTGAAGCCTTAATAAAAAACAGGGCTCACTACCCCTGTCGTCAGAACCATTGCCTATCTTTGCCTCAAATGCAGACAATTAGGCAAAATAAATATGCAGTAATAGAGCAATAGAGCAATGTAGCAAGATATGTTTTATTGAATAGAGAATTAAAATAAGAAAAACAGTGGCGTCTCCGAAACGCATAAGCATATTTGTGAAAAGTTAGCCACGGTATCTATATGGTCCTCCTGGTCTTGCTCCTCCTCCTCCTGGTCTGTTTCCGGTATTGACAGGGTCCCCCGGCCTTGGACACCGTGGACCGCCCACATAACCACAATTTCCACTGGAATATCCGGGGGATTCTCCGCGTGTTGCTTTTGATTTAAAAATAGTCAAGTTAATATTTATATTCAATAGAATACAATTAATTTCAACTGATATTGTTACCTTGAACAAAGTGCCATGTTATTAAAATGGCTAGAATTGCTGTTATTATTAAAGTATATATGTTCTTAACGAACATTGTTTTAGTTGATTCAAAGATGGTTTTACACGTAATGAACAGTTAGTAATATACTGTAGAAATTCATTATCTTAAAACCCAGATTGAATTTGAATTACATTTATTTTAATTCAATTAAAATTCAATGTCCGGATGGAATAAAAATGTTTTAAATAAAATAAAATATTAATTTTTGCTGAGATTTCATATTATTTTGAAATCAAAAAAACTTTTAACACAAGAGTTGGCATTAAAATAATTTCGTGAAAATATAATTCAAATTTCTATTTGAATAAACTATTGATTAGCTATTAATTAGTGCAGTTGTGCCAAAATCTATTTTTTGTTTCTCCCTCTTCCACCCTCTCTCACCCTACCCCTCTTCGACGGCTAATTGGCCTTCTAGACCAAAACTGTGACAGATTAAGACGGGAAAGGATGGAATTCTTGTGACTTCAGTGTCTAATCCAGACATTGTGCAGCAAATTTAATAGACTTTTATATGAATTTAATTCTGTCGTCAAATGCAGACAATAAGACAATATATGCAGTAATAGAGCAATAGAGCAAGATCAATTTTATCGAATAGATAATAGAAATAGGAAAAACAATGGCGTCTTCGAAACGCTTTAGTATATTAGTTAAATGTTAGCCACGCAGCCTATATGGTCCTCCTGGTCTTGCTCCTCCTGGTCGTCCTCCTTCTGGTCTGTTACCGGTATTGGCCCAGTCCCCTATAACCGGACACCGTGGGCCGCCCACACGGGGCACACATCCAGTGGATATGTCTCCGCGTGGTGCTTTTAATTTAAAAATAGTCAAGTTAATATTTATATTCAATAAAATACAATTAATTTCAACTAATCTTGTTACCTTCAACAAAGTGGCATGTTATTAACATGGCTAAAATTACTTTTATTATTAAAGTATATATGTTCTTAACGAACATTGTTTTAGTTGATTCAAAGATGGTTTTACAAGTAATGAACAGTTAGTAATATACTGTAGAAATACATTATCTTAAAACCCAGATTGAATTTGAATTACATTTATTTTAATTCAATTAAAATTCAATGTCCGGATGGGATGAAAATGTTTTCAGTTAAATAAAATATTAATTTTTGTTGAGAATTCATATCAGTTTCGAAATCAAATAAACTTTTGACACAAGAGTTGAGATTAAAATAATTTTGTGAATAAATAATTAAATTTTTTAGTAGCTATCGATTAGTGCAGTTGTGCGCTCTGCATCTCTGTTCCCCTAACTCTCCCTCCCCCTCTGTACCTCACACTCCCCCTCCCTACATCTCTGTCACCCAATGAAAGGATGAGAGATTCGGCCGAAGTTGTCAAACAAGTACTGTTCGATGAGGCGTATACACGACTGCGCGTATTGGCCGCTTCGGCGCCAAACGATAAATAAATTTCAGTTAAACACATAAAGGAAAGCAAATTGAATCCGAACGGGGAAGTGGTGACCGCCACTGGTCAGGGAGCTGATGACGTACCTGCGCTTAAGTTGGCAGACATTGGTGTGGCATTGGGGATCGTCGGCACAGATATGGCCATAGAAGCGGCGGATATAATCCTGGCCAACGAAAAGATCTCGAGTGTAGTGAAGGCCGTTATGTGGGGACGGAATGCAAACGACTCGATTGCAAAGTTTCTACAGTTCCAGCTCAGCGTCAATTTGGTCGTGGTCATGGTCGAGATTGTCGCTGCCTGTGCTATAGAGGTCTGACATTCCTTTCCATTCCTGTACTTATATTTAATTTCATTTCTATTCCATATTAACCATACGTTTGAACCGATAGAGCAGTCCTTTCAGTGCCGTTCACTTGAATTGGATTCATTTGTTTGACTGCTCTCTGGCCTCTATTGCAATGTGTACAGGGATGACTGAACCAGTTATATTAGTGCGTAAACTATATGGCCGAACAAAATCAATTTTATCGGGAATAATGCTGAGGAACATCATAGGACAGGCAGTCTATCAGTTGGTTATCATATTTATCCTTCTGTTTGCAGGTATTGATCATATGATAGATATTTCATTCAATTTCTATAAACATTTTTAAAAATTGATTTATTTTACAACCTTTGATTACAAAATACTTATACTCCCTGTCCGTCCATCGATAAGGAGCTGCAATTTTCCAAATAAACTCCGGTTCAAAAACAGTGAACCCTATGCCGGCACAACCCTATTTCGTGTCCGAAACCGAGAAACATTGGACACTAGTACATTATCCCGCCTTCAAAGCCAAGACCCTTTCGCAAATACACAACCCTATTTCGGGTCCAAAGCCGATAGCCTATTGACATCTGACCCCCATTCCGACTAAGAAGTCCAGACCCTTTTGCCGACACAACACAATAATATTCAACACCTTTTCACTGATGACTCTATTCAATGGACTCAACGCACGTCTAATTCAGGGACAGAGGAATGTACTTAAGTGTCTGTTCAGTAATCTTATATTCTGTATGACATTCATTATCGACGCAACAGCACAGGTACTGAACAAACATACCGAACCCATTTTTATATAATAATTATATGATAAATACGTTTTAGTCAAACACATAATGGAAAGCAAATTGAATCCGAACGGGGAAGTGGTGGTCGTCACTGGCCAGGGAGCTGATGACATAACTGCGCTTAAGGGAACAGGCAATGGCTTTGCAATGGGAATCGGCGGCAAAGGTGCAGGCGGCAAAGAAGCGGCGGAACAGATCAAACGGACAATAAGATCTGGATTACAGTAAAGGCAGTTATGTTTGACCGGAATGACCAAGACTTGATCGCAGTTCCTCCAGTTTCAGCTCTGTATCATTTTAGCCATGGTTATATTCAGATTATCGCTTTAACCTCAATTTGGGCTCTGCACAATTTTTAGAAGCATTTGTTTATTTAATTGCATAAAAATCATAGCAATCTATACGAATCGTGTTATTCAGTAATGAATATATACTTATAAAACAAATATTTTGTTTTTGAAGCACTTTTTGAACTCATTTTAAATATTTTTTCAAGCAAGGTAATTTGTGCCAGTGATTCGCAATAGGACGTATACCTCACCTGTGATTTTGGCTGAGGCATATCCTTATCTATTTTCGACGTTTCTGAGGAAAAAACTCGAAAATGGGGGCAATTATGGCCCTTAAAAGTGATTCATTGTACCCCTTTTGGCAAATTTTTGGCTTACCCCCTCCCCTGTCGTCAGACCCATTGCCTATCTCTGTTTGCCAATTATAATATTGATCCTCAAATGATGATTCATTTAAAATAATACCCAATAATATGTATGAAATATGTAAACAAGTAAAAGGAGGTTATTATCAGTTATTACTTTGGATCTATTGGTGATATACCTAATAATAAAATAACAAATAAAAGATAACTGGGTCAATTGGTATATTATAGTATACATCTGTAGTAACACTGCTTTAACTGAAATAAAAATGACAACAATTGTAGAAAAATTTCAAATTTATGAAAATAATGAAAATCGAAAAAAGAGTATAATTTTCAATAATTAGAAAACTTTTACAACAAAAGTGGACAGAAATACAGATTCTCAAGAATATAAGCGATTATATAAGCTCACAAAATTATCACACATATCACGGCTAAACAGCTGTAACCTTGACCATCTCTTAAATTATACAGAATATTCTTGAACTTTATTGAATACAGAACAAATTTTCTTTACATTAGAAGAGACTCATAATTAGAAAATAATTCATTGCAGAGATGTATACGTATTGATAGAACTCGTAATTATTCATTGGAAACAAATCCAAGCAATAGAAGCCAATGTCAGGTCCGGACAAACGGCTTATGAATGACTCGATTCTCATCCGTTGTCTCAATGAAACTCGTTTTCTGTTCAGATATGAGAATAATAGTGGATATGATTGATGAGCAAGCTTGATTATTGTGGCGCTCATGTAGTTAACAGTGAATAGCAATGAAAAGCCGATTATGAAGATTAGCGCCGAAATAAATCTACCCAATGGTGTCGACTCCTTCTGATGGACGCCATATAAGGTTATCTGTATACCAGGGGTTGCCAAGTAATAGGCAAAGAATGTAAGCCAACGGTAATAATGATCCAGATCTCTTAGCATTAGTTCATAATAATTGTGTTCTTGGATTACACGCATCAGAAGTGTATTAACGGATGTCTTCGAACACATAAGCACTGATTGATAGTTCTCTCTGAACTTATACTTAGTGTAGGTATATATCCAGGGCCAAATTACAAAGCCCAATCAAATGAGTGCTGATGTTTTTATCAGTGCCAAGGTACTAATTGTGCCCCAGATGATGGCTGCCATTAGTGAGAAATTATTTCTCTGATCCAAATATGCGGTTGTAGTCAATAGCAATACAATGATTGCCCCGAAAGTAGAGGTCATATAAAAGACTGGTTTCAGGAAAAATCTGACCAAAAAATTCAGTCTTAAACCGAATTTTCTCGCATTAATTGCATTCAATGGATATTTAATGGTTTTGTGTTTAAATGCATGGCCTATACGATAGATGTGAAAAGTATTGTTCATATCCTGGTTAATTGTTACCAGGCCAACAGAAAACATAGTGAATGCCAAGAGAGACACGACTGAAGAAACCAATAAAGGTTTGCCCAATAAATAGCCGAAATCACAGACAATACTATCGATCCATTGCTTATTGAAATACATTTGATTGAGTGCTGAGATTCCGAATCGCATTGCAATCATCAAAATTGTAAAGTTTGTGATCTGGGCTGAAATGTGTCTTGCATTAGACTTGCATCCGGTCAGATATTCATCGGTAGTCCTTGATACCAATATCAAATATTTGGCGCAAAATCTTTCAAAAATATCGATGGCTTCGGTTGTGTCGACTCTGTTGTCAATTAATTGCTTTTTATACTTCGAAAACGATTTCCACTTTCTCTGCATTTTATTCTGCGGTCTATTCAATTGTATTCTTATTAATGAATTAGTTTTTCTAATTTTCTATTCTTTTCGAGACATTTATCGCCGAATAATGTTTGTCTGTATGAAAAAGATCAAAGCAACAGTAGTCAGAATGAGCATGGCAATAAAATATTATAGCCCTGATTGAAAGTTGATCAGAGCTACCGATAAATCATGATCTAAGAATTAGTCTGGGTATGTCAATAGTATTACTGTTCAGACTTACGTGGACATAGTGACCAGTATAATTCTAATTTTCATAATTAGGTCAAATAATTACTGACAATAAGCATAACACAGAATAATAAATGATTTTTAAAGGGAAGTTAAAAATATAGTACAGACAAGGTATCTAATGTGTGCTCAACTCTGAGTTATAACTGTTATCTTATTTTTGATGACTTCTCATCTCATTCGATGATTTCATATCAGTTGTGATAAAAAATAACTGTTTTGAATAAAAGTTTAATTATTTATTAACAAAATTATTCTAATCTCAACTCTTGTGTTAAAAGTTTATCTGATTTCAAACTGTTATGAATTAATAGAATAGATAAGAACAGGTAGTGCTCAGAATGAAGCATACATTGATACACATTCTGTACTCATATGATTTTATTGAATAATTTTCGACTTTTTTTATATTTCGTTTAATATTATTGAAAATATATATTTTTATTCATATTTTAATTGCAATTAAAATATTAAAATAAATGCTAATTCTTTACTAAGAACCAGACCCAAAGACCGAGGTTATTTCATTAATATTCAACCAGCTGCTTTCCTTCAGTTCGGCATTCCTTTGGTGGAAACTCAGTTGATGAATGTTGAATAAACCAGCCTCCAGGTAAGTCTCTGATCACTTAAGAACCAACGCAAGACTCAAGAAAAACAGATTCGCATCAATGCCTCCGACTTCCAGATTGGAGACGTTGTCCGCTACCGCCTTCCTCACAATCATCCATAGTTGGCCACCAAACTCAGTCAACGCTGTGGGCAACCTGTTTGGTCAGCAAAAAGATCGGACGCGAGACCTACTCTTTCGATCACATCAATCTCACAGACGGTACTGTCATTCTTTCGTTTCGAAGTCATGCCTCACATCTCGTGCTGTATTTTTGGCGATCAGAACCAACTGAAGAACCGAGTTCCGAATCTGATGAACAACTGTCGTCTCAATATGTTGGGCGGGGTGACACATTGTCGCCTCAATATGTTGAATCAAGGAGCTCATCTGCCACACAATTAAACTCTGACCGGAAGCACATGTCATGCCAACCTCTATACGCATGGACTGCATTCTCACTTCCGTCTTATCTCATTCCCTAAACAGTCAGTCAGTCATACAGTCAGTCCGTGCGCACACAATCCTTTCACTTGAAGACAGAGATCGAAGAGATCGAAGAAAGCATCGAAGAGATTGAAGAAGAGATCGAAGAAGACATCAAAGATGGTCGACAATTCGAACCCGTACTGTCTGGACGCTGTCCGCCTCCGGTCGGTGGCCAAAGACCTGGCGCTCCACCCGAATCCCAACATCAGTAACCAGGCCCAGGAATTGATGGCGGACCCGGAACTGGCCGCCAGTCAGCAGGCGGTACGCTCCCCGGCCAACGAAAGACGTCGGGAAAGCGAGGGTTTCGCGCTCGCCGCACAGCTCCATTTGCCTATCATTTGCCTATTATTTCAGAGATTGCAAATTGTTTTGGTATTGTTTTAATTCGTATAAAGCCTTCTTCAGTCATCGCTAAGGCTTTTGGTTACTGAGCTTCCGTGGGGTCGAATTGATAGGTAGGCTATGCCTCGCGGGTATGACAGCCCGCTGGTGGCGGTAACCGAAAAAGCGAACGCTATGAAGGTTTTTCTTCTCGTCCCGTGAAATAATTTTTGCGGTCCAGAAGGGGTAACCATATATCTTCGCAAAGATTAAATCGTGTGGAGGATTACAGAGCTTTAGAAACCATTGTTAGTCTTGTTTTTGTTTTCCATTCGATTGCATCGCATTCGCGCATTCCGTTCATCTCATTCTGATTGCCGGCCGAAGACATCGCGAGTTGGTCAATCAATCGGTTATAACATTCAATTCCAATGCGTTTATAATTAACTAAATTGTATTCAAATCAATAAAATGTCTGAAAATATTGTTGTAATTGATTGATGTTCACACTCGTTTACAACATGCCTTCACAGTCAAGTCTGCATTGTATGTGCGTTTGACGGAGTTTTCCATTAGTGTTGAGTATTGTGCAGTTTTATTCATTAGTATTGACTTTTGTTTTTATTCATTGTTTTGTTTTTATTTTTAATCACTTAATGTCTATTAAATTGATTTGTGCGGTGATTAGTCTTATTTTTGATGACTTCTTATCTCATTCGATGATTTAATATCAGTTGTGATACAAATAATTGTTTTGAATAAAAGTCTAATTATTTATTCACAAAATTATTTTAATCACAACTCTTGTGCTAAAAGTTTATTTGATTTCAAAATGTTATGAATTAATAGAACAGATAAGAACAGGTAGTGCTCAGAATGAAGCATACATTTGATACATATTCTGTACTCTTATATGATTTTATTTTCGACTTTTTTTTATATATTTTGTTTAATATTCATATTTTATTTGCAATTAAAATATTAAAATAAATGCTAATTCTTTAGTAAGAAGTTCAGCCACAAAGTTCGAGGCTCTTTAATTAATATTCAATGTAAAGTAATATAAAACGATTTTTTTAAAACAACTGAAAAATAATTGTTTAATTCAATACTTTATTTGTTTATATAATTAATGAATATTTTTATTAAAATTTTATTTCTTTTATTGGAAAAAAATGTTTATAAATATATTTATTGTCAATAGTTTTTTTTGACAAACTTGAGCTCATATTAGGTATTGAGTGCTGAAAATCATGCACTTATAGGCAATTACAGCCAAAATGATACTAAATATTGCGGTCTTTCGCGAAAATGTCTCATTTCAGACAAGAGTTGTTTGCGATGGTATTAGAAGGGCTTAATCTCATTGACTCAGGTTAAAAATAAGACCGCTGTTGAAGCACCCTGGACAGTTCTCATTGTGCAAGCATAAAATAGGTACGGCCTATTTTTAGCGAGGTAAACTAGCTAATATTTTTAAAAAATATTTGATAAAACATTCCAATTCATAAGATCATGACTCGTGTTAATTATATTGACACCAGACTGCTATACACTTGTCGGAACAGACATTTTTATAAATAACATATTAACATTTTAATCCGGGTCATTAATAATTCAATAAAAAGGCTTAAAACAGAAATAAAATATAAGAAAATTATATAAATTTGTGTAAATTTGATATTTTCCAAACAAATTGGTTCAGAGCTAATATCATCAATGTAGTTGGTTGAGCCGAACACACATTTGAGCTCATCTACATTCGACAAATGTCTGAATACATTCCTGGAGTTCATAAACCAAATTTCCATTAAGCCATTCGATACGACCTGCCTCAATCTGAAAATTCAACAAAATTATCATGATCACATCTGCTCTATTCACCTTACAGTGATTGACATCTTAACAGTTGCACTCTTGAATTGGGTGCTCAAACTCGTCATTCTAAACAATGTATATTTTGAGCGCGCAATTAAAGTGTGCAACTGTTGAGATGTCACGCACTGTACATACAAGCTATTAAACTTTCGTTGAATATCCTTGTTCAATCCTTTGCGAAAGCCAATTACTGTTGGATAAAATTCATGATTGGCCTTGGTCGTATGCCAGCGCATTTCTGGCCTCAATTTGCAATAATATAACTTATAATAATTAACAAGGTAATTAAATTCGAGCACGGCTAATTTTCCTGTTGTTAAATAGTTTAAAAATTTTTCGCCTGACACATCCGGGTGCGCAATAGATCTAATAGATACATCCTCATTTGTGTAGATCCTTTTGGCCAACTTTTTATACACCGGTTTGTTTTGTTTCTATCGAATGTATAATAATTTTAATGACTTTTTAATTATTAGAGAATTTAAATATTTTTGTTACTCTTATTTCTAGCTCTAATAGAGTGTATCTATAGATATAAGGTATAATGCTCTCTATATTAGCCAGGTCTTCTAACGAACCAATTTCGCCTCTTTGTAGCTTGACAATTTTTTTCGCGCCAATCATTGAGTTAAACAAAATACTCAACAAATAATAGCAAAGTATTATTAGTGATATCAATGCGCTTTTTATATTCAAAGCTGCTTTTGTGCTGGTATCTAAAAATAAATGATCTGGTTATAAATATATCCTTGCAAATTATCTATATAACTTACACTGTTTCAAAAATATCTGTACATTAATCCAAAAATTATCTATAATTTTCTTATTGAACAGAAAATCAAAGATTTTATTGAAAACGTATAGCAAAGCGAATGATATGAATAATAGTAACCAAGTATTGCAATGGTTTTGTGTAAAATAGTCAAACAGGTCATATTGATCACTAAGATATTTATTGGTTCTGGTCATAATAACAACGTGCCATTGGTAAATTATTTCCGAGAAGATCATCGAATTGAGCCGGTCATATGTGGCTGTAATCGGGGTTAAAATAACGTCTGATTTCTTAAATGAAAAAATGATATTAATATTAAAAAATATTTTTTTTTGTAATAAATTAATACATTTTCTAACAACATATTGACGAGTCCTTTACCACTCGGCTCCTCAGGTGTACTTATTTCATAGCTTGAACATTAGCCAGGTGAAAATAAATAAATATTTATTCATATAGTATAATCAAGCAAAAATTAGAAATACAGCGCAAGAATACAGACCTGATATTCAAATATTTTTTCATAAGAATCATAAACTCTGAAAAAGTGCCGCCAATTTCTAACTTGTTATCATCTTGGTTAAAATTTATAACTGGAATAAACTAGCAAATAAATTGAATTATTATACTTCGGTAAGCAAGCTGAAAAATATTTTTGTTAATAAAATAAGAAAATCATACGGGAACAGCAGCAAATCTTAAGTGCATTATGCTGATATTAGCTTGGCTAAATGATGAAATTTTTAAAATTGTAGCAAGCTACAAGTAAGAGTAATTATTCTATTTTTTTCACACTTTTGGTATTTATTTAAAATAAAAATGTTTCTAAAAACTTAGATTTAATTATGAAATATATTATTATTAATGAAATGAATACAAAAATTGATTTTTTTTCTGTAAAGAAATAAATACACTTATTGTAAGTCAGTATTGAAATTAATAAGATTTTTATTTTTGACAAACATTAATAAAATACAAAACTTATTCAAATGTCAAATGTCTGCTAAATAATCGATAAAATAAAAAAACAGGGGTCGGCAAGGTCGACAAATGAGTAGATGAACAAAGTGTATATTTGCATCAATATATTGTATTCAGGGTGAATATTATACCATTTTTATTAAAAATTATTATTATTAAAAATTCAGCTCAACATCAAACAGAGATAGGTAATGGGTCTGACAACAGGGGAGGGGGTTAGCCAAAATTTTTGGCCAAAATCAAGGGGGGAGGTACAAAATCCCTAAAAACACGCTTTTTCCCTAAAAACCCGATTTTTCCCTAAAAACCCCTGTTTTCCCCTAAAAAACCTGTCCTTGATCCTCGGCCAAAATCACAGGGGGTTACATTGCATATCAGTGATTTTTATTAACAATTATTATAATTAAAAATTAAGCTCAACATCAAATGAGAAACCCTTGGCATCAGTTGAAAGTTCTTTATAATATCCTATCCTGATGTAATTTAAATAATAACACAATTCAACAGGAAGCTCATATTTTATTCTGTAAAGATTTCTGATTTTATTTCGACAAATATTTTTTCAAAATATAATGTGTTGCTATGGAAATAAATATGTATAAGTTTCCTTGTATCGATACATTATTAGAGTGAGGATGTATTCTTCTCTGCATAACACCAACTCCTATACTGGCAATACTTTTACACTGCGCACTTTTACACTGGTAGTTTACTTTTGCACCTCTAGGGGTCAGTCGGTACTTATTTTCGATATACGCACATGTCATAGGTTTATCCTTGTCAGATAAACTTATTGATGAATTTATCAATGATAAACAAGATGAAATTT
>JAQIWA010002710.1:0-12469 GCA_034693305.1 Eueremaeus valkanovi | reverse complement strand
ACCATACTATACCAAAAACTTTGTAATGTTACTTTATGAGCATAACTCATTGTCCCTGCCTTACAAATTGTTTGATCTTAAGCGTACAATCAAAGCACTCAATGATTTTGTTACCTTTTCTCAAACAAAAAGAAAAACTTAATTAAAGAGAAAAATAAGTAACTATTATATTGTAAACTCTAAATGTCTTTTTTGGATTCAATTTCACTAATTTATAATTGTATTAAATTTTTTTCTTATGTTGTAATAAAAATGATTCGAATTTATTATGAATACAATGCCATAAAGTATAGCAAACTATTCAACTATTCTGACCTAAATTTTATTCACGAAATTGTTTTTACTTCAAAACCGTTTTGAAGAGAAAATTATGATTAAAACGAAGCTCTAAAGTGTATTCCAAAACAAATTGTTGCACAATCTCAGGGATGTGCAAGCTCAATCTGCCTTGAAAATCTCTTTTTTTTCAATTATTGTATTAGTCGTAAATTTTAATACAATTAATCCACAAAATGTAACCTTCTTTTTATCCTACCTTGACTCTTTTCCACAAATTAATTTACCTATTTTCAATGTGCCTGTGCCTCTTTGCACATTATAGCACTAATAGCTTTCGGTTGGACCCAACACTTCCAATTGGTTTTTTGTTTTGACAGCAAATAATTAAATGTTTTATAAAAGTTATCGAAAATATATAAAACTTTTATGACTTCTCTGAATGAATGTAATTATAATTATTATATTTTTGTGCAAAAGATTTAAATAATAATAAAAACTTTGGAATCATTTTAGTTATTGGATAGAAATCCAAGGATTTACCTCTTATTCGCACTGAAGCTAAAACGACCTAATTTTCAAATGTGCTCATTCACTCACTAACTAATTAACAGCATTATTATAATACCTGTCTTATTATTATCATAAGTATTGCAAATCTAACTGTCATTGTATGTCCTGATCGACAAAATCTGTTTACTTTTTTGTTGCAGACTATTGCGAGTCTATTAAACAAATCTCTCAATCAGTGAATTCTGAAACATATTTTCGGTTTCATATCATATGGAAGGGAGAAGTCGTGACTACAGAAGCCGTGTTTGGATGTATTGATAGCAGAATGGATAGCATGGATAGTATGGATAGTATGTGCAGCTGTTGGCCTCTTCATGTCATAATAGCACATGAATGAGATCAATACAAACATAGTTCCGGTGAGGTATGAGCTAAGGGTGTCTTTCCTATTACGCTCTGCTCTTGTAATTGCCTCAAAACTATTCAATTGAATAGAACTAACGTTTCCTTTCAGGACTATTAGCATTTAGGACCCAACAGACCTCACAGTTGCCTACAGTTCCTCTCAAACATATTGCAGGACATACTGCAGGACACAGACTGCAAACGAAATTCTTGTGTAGCGAATGCTAAACAGTTCGGGTAACCTTAGAGCGCAATTCTGGCGTTGATATACACCTGGCTTGTTATGAATTTTATATCTGATATCATAGCAACAGAACCAGAATCTATCCATTCAGTCCTCATTTATTTCTCAATTCTTGTTTCTATACGATATTATACTATTATAATACTAGTGATTAGGTTTGCGTTACTCTTCGATTACATATAATATAGCGTTTGTTTCGATATTTTATGTTTTGTTTACATAATATTTATTTAACTCTTGGTTTGATTCGTATTTAGATATAAAGACACGAATTAAACAAATTTATTTTTATTCAAATAATACTCTTCCAGTTATTCTCTTTGGCCTCAAATACTAGTTGCGGTCAATTAATTAATTTTTGAAAATTATATAATTTAAGCGAAGAGTAATTAACTTTTGCTTATCTGTAGATAACAGAGAACAACAAAAAAAGGAAATTTATTGACTGAAGTTAATTGAGTTGAACTAAAAAAAGCTAAAAATAAAAAATTAATAAAACTCTTTGATTTGAGAAAATAATAGGTTTGGAAGCGTTTTTCAAATCACCTCCAAATATAACATTTAACCGAATACTTAATTATAAATATTAACCAATAGATCGATAACATAGAGTTGAATAAAAGAAAACTTTATATCAAAACAACATTATTTAGGCTATGATTATAGGAATTCAATGAGTTTTTTCTCAATTCAAGAAACTTTTAATTTCAATAAATAAGTTATTTCTATAGACAATGTTTAATAGAAAATAACATTTTCACTGTTCTTATTCTTTGGCTGTAATTTTGTTTTCTATTTTCTTTTCCATTATTTCACTTCAAATCTATTCAACTCTGTTTTTTCAATACTTAATAATAGTGGGAAAATCAAGTTTTCTTTGTGCGAATTGTTTGGCTTTTTTAAAATGTAAGCTTTGCTATCAAATACTACTTGAATTGAATTAACTTTTAATTGACTTTCACTTATAAAAGACTTCAGTTGTTTTCATACAAAAAATTAGTTTCTTTTTATAAATATTTTTACATTTTAGGGCTTAAATGTCAATAGCATTGCATAAATAATATATGAATTGAGTGCTGTTTAAAAGATTGCATGCATTGCACTCATCATACATAACGAGTTGGAGTAGACCTCGCTATCTGTGCCTAAAAATATGGCTCATATTTATTAATATTTAATAAGTATTAATAATAAGATATTTATTATAACCATTAAATTTAAATAATCAATATATCGATGGGCTCTCGGAATAGATGGTAAGGCACGACAGGTTCATGTATTAAGATATAAGTTAAGCAGAGTTTTACATAAGAATATTCACAATAGCATTGAATTTGTAAAGAATATTATAAATGTGACTCTGAATAGAATAAATGCTGAATCGAATGGATTTGGAAATAATTGAATTTTCAAAACACATGCACTTATTGTCAGCAAAATTAATATTAGTGTTAATATGAATGACATTTACCTCCAACTTATGCGAGTATTCTTCAGTAATTTTTTCATTAGCTCTACTCAACTCTTCATTTCTGTCGAGCAGTGCTTTTCCCAGTTCTGCGGCTAATATGAGATCCTTTTCTTTTTGCTGCAGTTGTGCCAATAGGTTGTCATCACTTTCGCACATAATTTCATTAAGTTTTGTATCGCGTTTATATGAATTATTAGATTTGGATTCACTTCTGTTCTCCAACTCATATATATAATCGTCAAGATTTGCAACACTAGTCTTGGGATGTCTGTGCAGACCCTTATCCTCTATGCGAAGACATTTGTTGTCATCACTGCCTTCTCTGGTTTGAGCGTTGATAACATTGTTTTTGTGGTGCATTGGATGCATCATTATTTGTCATTACACTTGTCATCCGTATTGACGAGATCTCATAAATTCATAAAATATAAAAAATAAATATAAAAACTTTTATTATAACTATAAAAATCGTTTTAGTGTTTAGTTTTCGGTAAAAGTTTTTTCAAACGGAGAAAAACTTTATATCATTGGAAATTCAAGTTTTTCTTTAAACGAAAAACAATCCGCACTAACAGTGGTTACGGTTCGGGACATATCGACACAGATTTTTCACAAGAATTATATATTTTAAGCCAAGAAAAAAAAGTTGAGCACAACATAAGGTATTTAATACGAGAGATGAAAAGCCAGTCATATAATAGTTAGAGCAGTGCAGCACTGGTACTGTACCTGTTCTGAAGTGTAGCGCAAGCGAACACATCTCTCTCCCTCTGCCAACTCTAGAAATCATTGTCCCCTTTAGCCTAAGGCGTTGGATGTATTTCCTCTCGCTATTGGACTGCTATTATTCTGAAAGGGAGTGGCTTTCATGCCGTGTGTTTGCAGGTAATAATGATTTTTTAGAGTTAGCGGTAGAGAAAAATTACGAGATATGCATCGATGAGTTTATCGCTTTTTCATATACAGCTCTATTCTCACCATTTATTTCTCTCTCTCTTTTAAATTCTGTCACTTTTTCTTATGACTCACCAATGAGTTCCTTCTCTGTTATGCAATCTTATATAACTGATTCAGATTAAAGTTCACATACAATAAATTTTATGTCTCAACTGTTTTCACAGCATTTAAAAATCAATTCCTTAGTCATTAAATGTTTAGATCCTATTGTTTCTCAATATTTTCACATCAATTCAATTAATACTCAATACGTTCAAAAGTTTTACCCAAATCTTGCTTTTGCTTAATTCTACCTGTACTGTACTTTTATTTATCAATATTGTAGTCTGGGTCATTCTCATCTAAACATTATTGTGTGGAGCAGTAAAAAGTAAATAATGTTAAACTATGTGATGGGATGCTCTATCCAGGGCTTAAAGGACAGAAAATGTTGAAACAGCTTTCTCATCCAGGTAGCAAATAGAATATGATGAGGATGACAATTGACATTTGAAATTTAAGATTTCCCATAATCCAGTTCATTCCCTTCGAGGTTATAACCGAATATCAAATGTATTGCAATATTTATTACTTTTCAATTCGAGCCGTTAGAGCATCCGTTAAATTAATTAAAAATTTTATGACAATTCATGTGAATTCAAGTTAATATTGATTTTTGTGTGTATTCAGTAGATGTTCTAATTCTAAGTATTGTTCATTGGATCTGACAAGAGCTCAGAATTTTTAATGATGAACAACAAATGGCCTTCGATTGTCATATCTAACGAAACTCACGATTACTTATCTGACTGTCAATATTGTGAGAATAACTTACGTTTGCATTAAATCCTTTGTAACTATATTTCAAAATCAACAGCAGTTTTGTTGCAATGAATTCCAAACAGGATTTTATGATTCAAAAGCCAATTATAAATAAATATCAAACAAATGTATTATTCAAACCCATAGATATGCAGTTGTTTATAAAGTTTGCGTAATTGCGGCCAAACTTTAGACACTAATTATAATTCAGTCAATGTATGAAATTCACTGCAGAATTCCAATATTCTGATCCAAACTTGGATTCTTATCCAATCAAATCATATTAAAATGCATTACAATTTCATTATTTGAATAATCATTGAATTCAATGACACATTAATGTTAGGAAAAAACAGTGTATTTCCAGAAATGATTTGATTGAAGTAATTGAATGTCAAATTCTAATCATATGGATTCAGACGAAACATATGTTTTTGTAAATAATATAGAATTAATTAAAAAACTAAATTTATTATCATCCGAGGAGTGCATTTGAATGGTGATCAATGATGACCAAGTGCACTTAGAAGATTATGCCAAAACATCCATACCATCCCATACCATTGATTGGACTTATAGAGTCTGAACGATAGCAAAATTGAGGCATATGTTAATAGAGGCTTAAAATATTGTTCAACTTATTTGAAGCTCATTATGAATTTGCTTCACATCTAAACTTCGGAATAATATTAATCTTATTTTCTTTTATAAAAATCTAGATTTAAAATATGAATTATATAATACTCTACTTATTCTTAACCTGAAGCCAATTTCAATACACGTCTTCACTCTCTAGGGTTAAACATGTATTTCTGATAATTGTTAAATGATTTCTAATGTTTAATAATATTTTTTTTAAGAATTTATTTCTATTTATAAACCGAAAATCATTTGTCATTTTTTTCGCATCGCTTACTCTGTTTGCATCAATAATTACAAGTATTAATAGTTAACCCAATAATAACTTTTTTTTAATGTTAATCGCTTTTGATTTTGTATTATAATTAATATAATCGATAAAATGCAGTATTTTTTTCGATTCTACGAAGAAATTAAATCAAATTCTTCTGAAATAAGGCGAAAATTAATTATTGTTTGTAGCGATCGGTTCGATATAAGAGAAGAATTATATAATATTTAATAAATAATATCGTATTATATTATACTTTGTTTTACACCTCATCTTATTAATGGATGCGAATCTCATTTATCATTAAAAGTGTGAATGAATTGACAGTTCTCTTAATTTATTTCATTATTTTTGATCAATAATTGCTTTTCAAATATATATTATATTTTTTTATTTCAGAATTTGATTGGTTTTTAATTTTAAAAAATCATTTATTTTATTGAATACATTGATTGGGATATATTTGAAAGAAAAATGATGGAGATGTTCAATTTGATAAATCAAGGAATATAAGGCTTTAAAATGAACAAGAACCATTTAGTTCTTAAACTAGAAAATGAACGTTGTTCACAAAAATTAACATGGAGTAACTTTGGACTAAATTAACCCAAACTATTCAATTAAATATTTGTTCCAAATTATCTGAAGCGCAGATTTGTACTGGGCAACTGTGTCGTTGTGTAGAGTCTTAATACGAGTAAGTTTTAAATAAATTCAGAAGAGATTCAATATTTGGTTTCAGTCTTTAATTATTCATTGCTATTCAGAATGCATTCAAATATTTGTTGAGTTCGATGAACACGAGTTCACTCTATTTGCCTAAAATTATTTTTACTTAAATTTTGTTTATCCGTTGGGTTTGTATTAAATTTCATCTCTTCCTAAGGGTGTGAGTCTGAAGATTGTGAATAACTACTCAATGATTAGCCGGTGAATTCGGTTTACACTTAAGGAACATGTTCTCAAAATTTCCGAACTTTACCTCTTATGGGTTGGGACTGAGATAATGATGAAGATATGAAAACAGTTATCCCAAACGATATCGAAATAATTTTCTTAAATATTTCTGAGCTTTGTTTGAATTAAAAAAAATAATAAAGATTTGAATAATTAGTCAATTAATGAATGTTTGAAAATATGATTATATTCTATAATTAGTGATGAGTTAAGAGAATATGTTTTCCTTTATCTGAGTTTTGCTTGAACTGAATCTCTGCCGGATTCGATGACAGTTAGGAAATAAATCAACAAGAACTCTTTTTGGAAATTACGATAAGCATTGAATACCAGAGTAGTTATGATTCATAAACATATTCATTGAGTTGGAAATGAATAAAGATTTTAGTTTAATATAAAAATAATTTATTAATAAAAGGTATGTCCAGTCAAGGAAAGGGATCAAAGATGAGTATAAGGAAACATGAAAAGTGGATGCGAACCAGAATGGGTTAGAGAGGACTGTATTGCAGAGTCAGGAATTCTTGATAGTGCAAAGTCAGGCCTACTATTCAGAGAGAAAACTCATGAATATCTCTGTTCTTACAAAGAATTTGCATTCGTTTCAAAATATTGTCAGAAACGTCTTGAGTCCAGCTTTCTATCACAATTAGACTCCTCACTAGAAATCAGCCCCGGGTTGATTGTACAGCGGCTTTAAAGTAAGAATAAATTCAATTGAACTGAACATCCGGAGCGACCTATTCTATCCCAGCGACTGATTCTATACTGAATAAAGAATTTCTGACATTCTTTGTAATGTTATTCAAATAAAAGTATTAATTGTTTGAAACAATTAAACCATAAATTCAATGTCAGCTCAATATAATTCAAAACATATATTGCAGAGATGAGAATCAATTGCACCAAGATTGGTTGGTTTTCTGGTATTTCAACCAGGATCATGAGCTATAAACAACTCATGACATTGTTCGGGTCTTTCATCAAAAGATGAAAAGTCATACTCAAATAAATCATTAAATTACTCAAAAATTTCGATCAATTTTTAGTTATAACTTATTCAAAAATCTTCAAAAAAAAATTGGTTCTGAATAATTTAAAGTTTTCCAGGCATTGCGTCGAATCCCCTTCAATCCCTCGGATTCTCAACTCCTAAACACCCTGGAATCCAGGGTCTGGAAGTGTGTCCTCATCTCTGATACACAGTTTCTATGGAATTAATAATTATTATTCATATGAATCAAATCCTAACTTAATCTGAATGTTATAATCATTAATCAAATAATTGAATATCACTTTACTTAATCAAATCAACAAAATACAATTAAGTTGGCCTGGATACTGTATGACCTCTACGTTCCAGTTAAATTAATAATAGGAATGATCAAGCTCGGCGAAGCTTAGGGGTATTTTGATTTTTTTGCCAAAATAGGGAAGGGGTCCAAAACTTATCAGATTTGACCATAATTTGTCGCCAACCAGGGGTGGGTCGAAAACATCGGAAAAATCCACTTCGTTTTTGGTGGAGTAGTTTTCGACCCTAGGAGGTATTTTGGCTATACCACTTTGGTCAGCCCTAAATAATAATAATTTGTGCAGGTAAGTATTCAGACTTCCTTAATGTTGAGAATTGAATTCGTATAAATAAGTTCGGGTACATTCTGAGTCCATTCTGAGTTCGGCTATATTTTTAGTAATAAAAGTTCAATAAAAGAGAAAATGTTTTACATTTAGATTTGTAAATAAATACAAAAATTAGGAAACAGTTTCAAAATATTATATGCAAATGAATATAAACAAAAAATGAGTGATTTATCCAGTTCAATAACTTTCCCTTGCTTTCGCCAATAATTATTACATGATTTGAATATAGCGTTTGATTAGCGCTTAAAAAGTTGTATCCAATGGGAGAGCGTTCGCACTGAACGGATGCGAACCAATAGAAAGCGTTTTGAGTAATGTTTTGAAATTCTTAGTCAGAGTTTGAGTTGTTTTCAAACATAAAGTGAACGCATTTTCCCAACAATTCATTGCATTTTCTCAACTGTTTTACGCATTCATTCAGTCATTCAGACAATCATTTCATCTGATTATCTGATTATTCACTTACTTAACCACAAAAAGAGAATTAATTATAATTATCGTTCGCTTCGTATAAACCGAATCCAAGCGAAGAATGTCTTCGAAAGCGAAAGCAAAGCCCAAATCCAAAGACATAGCCGTCGGAGACAACGATGCGGGCAATGAGTCAGAGCTGACTCGACTGCGGCAGCGGATGGAAGAGCAGGTCCAGCAGCACATGAGGGTTAAGGCAGAGTTCGACGCCTTGAAGCTCTTGAACGAAGAGATGACTCTAAGACACGACAAAGAGATCAAAGAACTGAAACTGGATTTACGTATCGCCAAAAAAGACGCCGACAAACACCAGGACACCAACCGCTACCTCAGGGACGAGAAGAAGGACCTCAGGGCTGAGTTGGCCCAACTCAAGACCTCCATCGAAGAGCACAGCCAATTGGTCAAAGAGAAGGACCGACTGATTAGCCAATTGGAGGGCCAGAAGAAAGCTCTGGACATGGATTTGAACGCTAAACAGTTGGAACAGCAGGTGATGGTTGACCTCAATTGAGACCCTATTCCGCACTCTATTCCAGATTTAATGACAATTGAATTGATTTTGATTTGATATTTGTTTAGGCGCTGAAGGACTCGTACGAACACAAAGTGCAGGGTTTGGCCGACGAGGCAAAGGTTGGATTGAATTTGATTCCGAATCTGACTCTTTGTGTTGAGATAAGTGTCGCTCAAAACGATAGAAACGATAGAATCACACAATAAGTGATACAAACTATTCGTTCATTAGTTTCCTAATCAAAAATCGATGCAATAATTGAGTCATTAATTCAATAGATTTTCTTAAGTTTTCAATATTTAAATCCAATATTTAGTTCTGTTTTTATGCGTTGTTTAGAATCAGTCAATAATTAATCATTTAATTGATATTTAAATTCATTGTATTTTTCACTCTTTTTCTTGTTTTTTGTTTTACTTTTCATTACAATTATGACAATAAAAATGTTTTTTATCATTGATTGTAATGTTTTGTCTTTTATTTGTGTATTCATAGGCTCTGAGAGAACGACTGAATACTGAGTTGAAATGGAAACGAAAATACGAAGAGTCGAAGGGAATGACTGAACAGAACTCAAACGAAATGCAATTCTTGCGAAATCAGTTGCAAAGCATTCAAACGGAATTGAATTCAAAAACCAATGAATTGAAACAAAAGGATCGGGAGATTCAAAAACTGAACGCCAAAAATAAAGTACTTAAAGAGGAATGTCAGAAAATAGAGGGTCAGGCGGAACAGTTCAAAACCAGGTTCGTTGGTTTGGGCGCTCAGAAGGAGAAACTGATGGCCGATAAGAACTGCACCGTTACTGAAGTCCAGAAACTCAATAAAGAGTTGGAAAGCATTCGAAACAATTTGAAGTCTGTGCTGAAGGACAAGGAAGAGGCCTACAGGAGACTGGAGTCGGAACAGTCGGAGTACCAGAGTATGGTTGAGCGCGAGAAGCAGAGACTCATATCACTGGAAGAGGCGCTGCAGAGGGAGGTCCAGAAGAACCGGGAATACGAAGAGCGGCTGTCAGTGCAGGAGCAGAACCTGTACACTAACGACGAGACCATAGTATCCCTGGACTCGAAAGTCAGTCATTTGGAGGAAGAGCTGATTGCGATCAAAGAGGAAGCGGCCAAACATATCACTGCAATCACGTGTCTGAAGGACACGAACCACAAGTTGTCGATTGCTTTTCAGGACTCGTTAGACAAAGTCGAGGAATTGCAGGAAAGAATCGATTCATTGCACCATCAGATGGAACTCAAGGAAGAAGAGTTCAATCGGGAAAGGATTACAGCGCACGAGACGTCTGGCCAACAGTTAAAACTGATTGACTTTCTCCAGAATAAAGTGCAGACTTTGGAGAAGCAAAAGAAGGTAAAGAAATGCTGAGAACTGACACAAATATGAGCTTATATTCAATCATAGATTCAATTATAATATATATCAATACTAATACTAATAACACAATCAATGCTAATGTTATGATTCGTTTGTATGAAATGTTTAATAAATATCAAAATTATATTGAATTCTATTAAAGCCTTTGTTTAGTATAACCCCAACAAAAACAAAGTTTGTAACCAATAGTACGCGAGCAGAGAGTGTCTGTCCGCTCGAACTCAAAGATTTGGACAGAGCTTTGGCCGAAGAGAAAACAAAGAACAGACGACTAGTCGAAGAACTCAATAGGATTAAGGTTGAGGCCAATGACTATAAGAGCGAAGGTCTGTCCACTCATTAATCGTTTACGAATCAATACAAATATGAAAACATTGTCTGAATTCCTGTATTTTCTCCAGTCTTTCGATTAAAGGATTCTATAAATACCGATGACTTGATTCTAAACCATGAGTCGAATAAAAGACATCGAAAGCCGTTGTTTTGCGATCACAAGAATAGAGTCAATTCCAGACACTATACCGACAGTCAAATGCAAAGCAAGTCTTCGGACACATATAAGTCGGGTTCGGAGCGCATGCATCACAACATTCCGCACAGATTTGGAGAAATTCTGAACAAAATGCCGAACAATAAGTGTGTTTCCTGTGCGCAGACCATTCACTTCGGCTTCAAAGCTATGAAATGCAGTGAATGTAATGCAACCACACATCAGAAGTGCGCCCAAAGGCTGCCCAACAACTGTGGACTACCCGTCCAACTAATGCAACAGTTGTTCCACAGCTCTCATGACATCAACTCTGAGGACAACTTTGAGTACTTTAGCGAATCGGAAAGGGGTGTCATTGAAGTGCATCCGTTAGAGCCGTCAGCACCAGAAGAGTCGTTCATTAAAAGCGCTGATAATTCCGATTCGAGCGCAACCACTGATAATAACGAGTCCGACAGCGGAGCCATTATGTCCAGTGCTCTGGAGTCCCAATTGGAGACCCCATTGGAGGCAGAAATCCGTGAAATCGAAGACATTTTGGGCGACAAAGAAAACGAAAACTTTTCGTTCACTGATTCGATGATCGAAGCGCTCGAACGGGAAGACAAGTGAATCATATGAACGGCATTTCATAAATATTTTATACATTTATTTCATTATTTAATTAATTCATAGCTTTTTCTGATTTTATATTAACTTTTAATGCATTTCAAAATCACATAAATATTTGAAAATAATTTCGAACTCAATGTAAATAAAAATTGTAAACTCTTTCAAGTCTTATAACTAATATAAATATGGTTTTGCATTCATTCCGACCGAACGGTACGAATATGTCTGTTAACCCGGTTTCCCGTTATAACTAGTGAGCCTTAACTGAGTGTTTCGATGAATCGCATTACTAGGCTATACCATGTAATGATGGTCAGTCTGTTTGCACAAAATACTACAATAATGTACATACAATTGATGAATACAATTACGAATATATTGCTTATAGAAAACTATATATTAGCTATCAATCACTATCTTCTGCTGATTTTAGTCATTCGAACTTATCATTTGTCACTACACCTACTTTTAATATTTCTATAACTTTATGTTTGAACTCATTTCGTAAGATTAAAGATTAACAGAAAAAATAATCTTCTTTTCATTCATTACTAATGTTTAGAAATGCAAATATGATTTCAATACCAGTATTAAAGTACGGTTGGCTATAAGTTATAAGCAGAATCTACTCACTTTAGCATGAAAGCAGGGAAAATTCAAGAAATCTGAAATTTTACTAAACTTAGATGGGATGTAACGAAAAAAACGAGGATAAGTTTATATTAGTCTTTAATAGATATCCCATTGATTTATAATATTTTTTGTTGACGTTATTCAATGTCATACTTAGCCTGAAATTTCTCAATAAT
>JAQIWA010002709.1:0-12484 GCA_034693305.1 Eueremaeus valkanovi | reverse complement strand
TCTGAATTTTTCTCTATATTTTCAAGAATTTCTCAACTTTTTGTTTACTTTTCCATCAAATTAAGGTGGTATGATATGTTAGTTGCTTTACAAAAATTGAAATTTTCATTAAATTTCTTATAAAGGTATGGGCTTCAGCTTCATTTAAGCGTGTTTTTCATTTTTTGTACCGACTGTATTCTGTGAATTACATCATTGAAATCAAAATATATTGAAGTTTTTATTGAATGTCTGTCAGTTTAGAGAATTTTTTCTATAATTTTTACTATTTTTAAATTTATTTAATCAGTTTTTTTTCCAGTCAACTCGTCTTCAATCCGATCGTAATCAGAACCTACTTCTGCTTCTAAATACTCTTCTGAACTATTATTGTTTTCATTGAACAGAATATCATTTGATTGTTATGATTTGGTGAATTAGTGTTTAAATAATTATTGTTTTAATCTAAGCTTTTTCTACTACTCTGTCGATAAGAATATTATTTTTACTAATAATACAATTATTCTTCTGATCAGATCTGAAGCCGAACCGAAGGCTTGGATTCAGGATTTCTTTTTGTGGTTATAGTAACCAAAAGGCGAGTTCAGAATCATATAAAACCCGACTACATCTAATGGTTCGAGCATACAAGTGCAAGAACTGTGGAAGTAAGTTGACGAGTGAGGCCAAACTGGACTCACATAACAGACTATTGCACAGTGTCTGATCTTTTTAAGTTTCAGCCGATTGAATGCATAATCCTTAGTTTATAATTTTAAACTATTGATAGCTTGATTGCAAAATCTGTAAATCGATTTTGCTCAAAATTCTACAAGGCGGATTTAAAGTAATTTTCCAATCAGACTTGTTTCATTTCAAATATCTGCGTCAGGCACATTTAGTAAAGCTTCTTTTTGTGGCTATTCGATTGAGATGAATTAGTCTAATTAATAAAACAAATAATTGAAACCAAAATAATTATTCCAAATATATTTTAAATTTTTTAAAAAAAATATTGTTTTCAATAAATAATTATATTTTCATTACTTCAAGCAATGAACATCTTTTCATTCTTATTTAAAACATCCACTGATCGAGTATTTTAGGAACTTTTGTATTTTGAGCTGGGCCACATTGAGCATACTCAGCCATAAACTTTTGTTGAGAGAGAAATGTTGTTATAATCATGAACTGATCATTAGTTGAAATAAATTGGTAAACAATAACCATTGTCTAGAGAATTATTCAGTTAAAATTAGAAATAATAATAAATGTGAATTTTAAGAATTTATTAAAAAATATTACAATTTTAATCAAAGGTTTTGTAAAAAAATATCTTAAAAATGCTTGAAAGCTAAGTGATGACTTTTTCGCTAAAATGCTCTGAAATGCGATGAAACGCTAAAGTTTTCATATCTGTCAATCAATATGTAGTTCGTTTCGTCTCCGCTTAATATTCTTGCATTCGAGTATTCTTAAGCATATCATATTAATAATTAAAACACATTAAAAGCCTTAGCGCTTGGTTGTTAACCTGGCAAATATTCCGGGCCACTCTCAGCACAATAAATGTATGTCTCATACATAGACTCACTGCGAAAGTTGTCATCAAAAATATATAACAATACTACTAGAAGTGAGTCAAAAGGAAAGGTCTCTCTTTTAGTTGATGTTAGCTCAATAAAAAAAGGCCAAATTGGTACTGACACATTGAAATTACTTGTGAGTGATATCATGTTATTTCTAAACTATCTCATATATAAAATATATACAATTTTAGTCGATTTCTTATTGATATAACTTTCCCAGTTTTTCACAACCAAGCCTTGAAGTAATATAATTTTATACAAGACTTACGACAATTTTTTTTATTGTTGTCGATATGCAACTCATGAGTTTATTCATTATACTATTGATGTAATGAAAATTTTCAACAAATGTTAATTCTAATGAATCTTATTATCAATTAATAAATGTTTCAATACAACACCAGCTTGTATTGACCCGGAACTTGTGTTTGAATAACTATCACTTGTGCTCAAATATCATATTATTATATCAGATATATCTATATATTTTATGTTATCAGAAGCCTATCACAATTCTTTGCCTTTCAATGAAAAGATAAAAATCAATTGCAAGTCATATCTTGACTTACATTTAAGTCAATACCTTACCAAATCTTTTAAAAATATGGATTCAAGAATTTACTGATGACTTTGTCTGTATTTATATATAGCTTTAGAAACAAGATTATATTATATAGCATTTATATCATTGAGATTAAATATAACATAAATTCCTTAGATTATTTTCTTTGATTATTATAATATTGAAAAACAGGTAAAATATATGAAAATACCAGAGATATTCTCTTAATAACAAAATTAGCTTGCAAATATTATGACTTGCCTGACAATAATATTCAATAATTTCGAAAAATCGATAACAATCTTCTGGTTACATAATTGATGAGTGGCACATCAGTTGAAATAACTGAATCAATTGTATGAATTGTGCGCAAAACAAATAGATAATTGTGATTCATAATAAATTCATATAAATCAGATTACATTTGAGTTTTCGCTAATCTTTTTATTTCAGAACAATTTATCTCTCCTCCTCTTAATTTGTTAGAAACGGATTGGAGTGAAGTATCAAATGTTTTACAACACTTTAAATAATAAAAATTCTATACAATAAACATGATTTTGTTAAGTGTTGTAAAACATTTGTTACTTCACTCCAATCCACTTTATTATTTGAAGAGATTTTACAAATTATCTTCTCCCTTCTTATTTCAACAGTGTCTCGAATGATTTGTTTTAATTTATCCTAAATGAGACCAATCGCTAGCATTCCGAACGTTAAGAATATTGTGCAGACTTTTATGCATTTGTTTCCCGTTTGAAAAATAATATTTTAATATACCAGTCAATATTTGCATAACACCAAAAGAGGGAGAGAAAGAGATGTTATGTGTTGTGTAATGTGTTATGTCCATTAGATAGTAAAATAAAACTAAGCAACAGTTCATATGACAGATCAATATTTGTGAAACGTTGGAAACGAGAGTAAAAAGAAATAAAGATATAGAGATAGAGAGAAAACTGAAAGTGTGATTGCAAGTGTCCATATCGTTTGCATCGTCTATGCTATTCTAAGCGCACTATTCTGTCGATCAATTAGTTTTATTAAATTTGATTTTTGCAAAAGTTAGATTTTTCTGGCCGAGGGGTATATGGTGTTGGAAGAGATGAGGTGACTACGTAGGCAGGGGTAGCGGTGGAGGAGTTGATTATGGTAACCATCTCTGCAGTATTATATTAAAACATTTGCATTCGTTTTTTCAGTAATTCAGTGAAGACTATAATATGATAATTCTGACTGCGAGCACAGAATTAATATTTAATTATTAGCCGAACCGATATGGTAGGCGCTGGTTCAATTATGAAAAAGGACAGCTTATGCTGGATTGAAATAATTATAAATATTTAGAACTCGTATTCTAAAAGTAACGATTTGTTGATTTCGCATTTTAAGAATATTTTTCTATATTCTTTTACCATTATGTGGCACATGATCTGGTTTATCCGTATCAATCAATTGTGCTGGTATTGAATTTCAGCAAAAATCTATAGCTGTGTTATTTGCAATTTTCTACTCAAATATTAATGCCTTTCCCAGATTGTTTTATTCAAACTTTAATAATAAAGTATAATTCTTAGGACTTATTTTTAATTTGAAAGGCATAAGACTTTGAATCATGGAAATTGGTTTCACTTGATCCAAATTAGTTATATATCATATATTCTGAATTTTCAATTGTTTACCTGAGATTTCTATCAATGTTTCTTCAAAGATGAGGAATTGAAAAGAGAATGCAAATTATTTGAATAAAAAATTGAATTTTCAATCCGGCTTACCAGTTAAAACTTATAAATTCTCAATATGATCACAGTGGTTACATGGTGTGCCCAGGGTATTCTTTTAGTTATCTGATATTATTATGAAGAAAATCGATTTAATTTTAAACGCGGATTACTATAATAATGATGAAAATTTCCTATCTTAAATACGTTTTGAGTTAATCTAATTAGAAATTAGAGAAATTTCAGATTTAAATGAAGAAAACTCATGAACTATTCAAGATAAAAATATTTCGATTTAATCTTTTGAGGCACAAAGCCTCCTATTTTTACTTTACGCGCTTTCGCGCTCTTTCTCTCTGTTTTCTGTTCTGCACTCTTTTCTGTATTCAAATATTCATTCGTTTTCTTTCATTCAATATTAAACATTGTTTTTCATAAACACTTCGTTTAATTACTTCTTTGAGACCAACTTTGGCCTCACTTTAAATACTACATTCAGTAGCTTACGAAACATTAAAATTATTATCATAAATTACGTCCAAAATATGATAGAAATTGTGGCAACTTAATTTATTAAAGGAAATTTATTGTTTTGTAGGGCATAAAATGTAGTGTTAGATGATGAAATCAAAATATTTTTATTCTGAATTCTTCATGAGTTTTCTTCATTTAAATTTGAAATTTCTCTAATTTCCAATTCGAATAACTCAGAAAGTATTCAAGATAAAAAATTAACATTATGATATTCTTAATTCTCGTTAAAAACCCAATCGAATCGCTTCAGCATATTATCTTATAAGTGAAAGAACACCTTGGGCACACCATGTACATTTTTGCAGCTTATTCAAGGTACTTTATATTGTGACAATCTCAACATTCGTATTATTTTTTAATTGTCAATTATCTGGCTACAATTTACTGAAAACAGATTGAAAATCGAATAAGCCATTCAATAGTTATTCGAGTTTTATCAACGGAACTTAGTTTTTTCCATGACTGTATGTATATGTCATACATAGACTCAGTGCAAAATTTGTGATCAAAAGTATTGAACATACCTACCAGGACTGAGTCAGGCGGAAAGGGCTCTTTTTAAATAGATCAGAGCTCAAAAAAAATTAGCAAAGTTGGTACTGAGCACTTTGAAATGACTTGTCAGTGATATCATGTTATTTCTAAACTATCTCATATATGAAATGCACACAATTTTAGTCTATTTCTTTTACCCTTTCCGTTTGTGCCCATGCAAGGTATGGACTATTCAGAGAACCTTTTGCTTTTATATAAGACAAGTGAAATGGTTAAAGAAGCGGATTGTCATTTGTGAGATAAAACAGAAAATACTTGATATCACACCGGTCATTTGAGTCTGTTGTTTAATAGTGAGTAAGTTTATCTGATTGGCCTTAATCTACCAAAACTGAATCCTTTACACTCAACTCACTCTTTACAGTTTTGTTCTATACATTTGATCACAACAATAGCTTTGAGTCTTTCATTCGACTTAGAAATAAATTGTGTAAAGAAATTGTGCTAACGTTGCTGTAAACTGACTAGAATTATCATCGAGAATATATCAATAAAATATATAAATGCAATAAATTTAAATAGTTTGTCAAGGTTAGATAAAATAACTGAATTTCAATTAAGAAAATTTCAAACAAATTATTGTTTGGTCTAAAATCTTAATGAAATTTTTTTCTAAAATTTTTATTGTAAATATATTCTTGTTTTTGAATAAGAAAAATTATTTAATCAATTATGCGTATCAGCATATAACGCAGTCAAAGAGAAATCACATTTGCGATGCTTCGGACGTGTTGAGAATGCTTTTGTATAAACTCCAGCGAAGGGCCTATTCGACCAACCAGCCGGGCGAAGGCAGAGAGGGTGACAAAGAAGTTGTATGTTTAGGGATTTTGTGATCGAGTTCGGATACATCCGACTCGGGTTCAGTGTTGCGTGTGATTATGATCTGTGGAAGTCTAAGGTTGATTGAATTTAATACCGATCCGAAAGGATGAGAATAAGGAAATGGATGAATGAGTGGAAAATTACTCATTTTTGAGACATTATTATTCAGAATGAAAATACTGATAAACGGATCAAATATTCTTGACTTCAAAATTCAAGACATTTCAAAACGCAATGAATAAAAAATTCGGTTAAATTTTGTAATTTATTTTTATTTAAATATTTTTAATTGAATTAAAATTACATTAAATTCCTACAAATATTATTCAAAAATATTAAATTTGTTTGTAGTTTAGTGATCGCATCATTTTATTCCATATAAATCTGATTCTTTTCTTGTCATTCGATTTTGTTTTGGGACAAACCTGATGTGGAGATGACTAAATGCAGAAAGAATGTCTATTTGGGAAATACTCTTTTATACAGATTCATGAGAACTGTGTCATCAGATGAAAGTTATTTATAGAACACACAAGAGCAAGCGATTAACTAATGGCTCATTTATGTGTCAACGACTGCGTCGCAGATCGCTTGCCATTCGCGCAGATCAATAAGTCTGAACAACCGAATGACCTTGATGAGCCATAGCCACAATAAATAAGTGAATAAGTTGACACTTTTCAAAGCAACTGAGTTGTTATAAACAGAGAAAGTGAAGCTTCAAAACGGAAATCATTTAATATTTTATTTTCTCATTTTCACTTATTTTTTTCGTTAATTTTTTTTATTCCAAAAATATAGCTTTTATTATATACCAGTACCTATATTTTTCAAAACAATTGGTTTTTTGCTCAAAGATGACTTTATTTTTGCAAAATTCCATAATTCATCAAGATCAAGAGAAAAGCTACATTGGTTAAATGATGTCTGAGCAAAGAAATAAGATCTTAATTAAAAATACACAAATATATTTCAGGAATTCACCTTGGTGTCAATTATATTTGTACCAATGAGTTAAAATAAAATTTCATAGGAGATTAATAATAATCACTGATTATAGAATAGTAAAGGACAAGCAATAAGTCGGGACACAGCTTTACAGTTTGCTTTTAGCTGTGCTTTAATTAAAAAATTGAAGTAAATATTCAATGAAAACAATACATTAATTCATAGTTTATACTTCTATAACTAGCAACTTACACAATATTCTTTAATATAGATCATAGTATAAATATTACAAGTTTCACATGTTGAAATTAAAATAGCTTAATAACAAGATTTGATTTGAGATTAAATATATTTTCAACGAAATTATATGAAATATTACTGATAATGGTCTATACATACAATGAATTGAAAAAGTGTTTGTTTTTAAACTGAAGTTTCAAGTCCTTGAAAAGAGACGTGCTTTTTCTGTTCTGTTAAAAGAAAATAAGGATTAGATTATCAATCAGCTTGGTTGTTTTTCGAGTACAAAATTTTAGTTAAAAATAGATATTATAAATTCTATTTGAACTAGCCTATTCAGAAAAAATCCTATATCCCTATTTGTTTGAGAAATTCGCTCACTCAGAATTTATTTTTTATCTTTCTAATCAACAGATTTCAGTCAATGTGCTTCACCTTTAATTAATCAAAGTACTGATTACTTTCTTTAATTTATTATATAGAAGTTGAAAATTTTAGATAATATACTAAAAATTCAATGATTTTGAAAAGAATAAATATATAATTTGTTGCAAAAATACCTTCTTCATAAAAATGTGTATCATCAAATTGCTGCATCCCTGAATTCAAGCCAGTATCATATTCTTGATCGTTACAAGCTCCAATATCTTGATCATTATTACCTTCAAATTCTTGATCATTACCGGCTCCAATGTCTTGATCATTACAAGCTTCCATATCATGAATACCGGCGTCAATTTCTTGATCGTTACCAACTTCAATATCTTGAACGTTGAAAGTACCATTTTCTCGATATTTAATATCATAAATATATTTCGTACAATTATATACCAAGTAGATTATTATTGAGAATATTATTATTATGGCCAAAATACAGACAATCATATTGAGGTCAAATTTAAAGGCTTTTTCGAAAACTGGTGTTGAAGTGAAAATAATAGGGATAACTGTAAAGAAAAAACAAGAATGCCCATTATGATTTTAAGTCCACTTTCAACAGTCTCTGCATGAAAATCTCTATGGTAGCTTGGGGATACTTTATAGAACTATCCTGTCTATAGCAACAACCAAATTGTTGAATAACTATCTAAGAAAGATGGGGAATGGCTGAGAAAAGCTAGTGAATGCTAGGGAAAGGCTAGTAGAGTTTATAATTAGGCTGAAGTAGTCTGAGAAGAGGCTGGAGAAGGCTAGATACTGATTGAGACAGCCCTTTACTAACAACGGGCTAGGCTGAAAGTGATTGGGAAATTGCTGAGAAAGCCTTTACTAACAACAGGAAAGACTGAAAAAGGCTAAGAATTTGCTGAAAAGTCCTTTACTAACAACGGAATAGGCTGAAAAAGGTGGGGAAATTGCTGTAATTTCCTAGCAACGGGATAGGCTGAAAAAGGCCAGGAAATGGCTGTGAAGGCTATGAAATAGCTGATAAAGGCATTAGTGAATCTATATAGTCCCCTTCTGAAGAAAGTGGACATAATAACAATCATATTAAGGTAATGAAAATAAAGGTGTATATTTCGGTGTTGAATTTATTAACTTGACCTATTCCATGAAAAATATTACAACATTTCGTTTTATTTCATTTTTATCACAAATAGTTCTCGAGCAATTTAATATCGAAATTTCGAGTACAATTGAAAATATGATTTTTGATTTGAATAAAGATTAAGATCTCCCGACCTCACTCAAAAAAATCTGGAATAAGCACATCTAATAATGATTAATAAGGTCACCAAGTAATCTTGAAATAGGTCTAATATTAAGTGATCACCATGTTCATTTCGATGAAAATTCTAGGAAAATTTTTTCGATCAATTTAATTCGTACAACTGATGTAACTTGAACATCTTTCGTGTATAAATATTTTCAGAAAATTTTCTTTCAGAAACAGCACTGGTTAATATAACTTATAAATGCCTCTGCTTTTCTGCTCTTTAACTCGAAAATTTGATCTTGCACATTGTTGGTTAGCATATCAAAATGAAGTAGAGATATTGAGCTAACTTTCAAAGAATAAAATATTATTCCTGGCTCAACCAGGAAAAATTTTTTCAGATCTCGAAATTTTTTTCGACAAAAATATCTTTGGTTTTTTGAAGATAAAAAATATTTGTACTTGTACAATTTGATCCGCTCTTATGAGTGAATTGACGAAAACAAGCTACCAATTGATTTATTTTTATAAGATTTTCAAAATTATTCTACACCTATTTTAGTGATTGATTTTCAGCTGTATTTTTATATATGAATTAATTTTAAGTAAATCGAAGCCAGAACTTTATTGAAGTTAGCGCCAATGAAGCATTCATTTTAACCCAAATAACTGAACTGATTGTTGTGACAGTATATTCAGTCGACTGATATCCACATTGGTTACAGGTGTCACTACCTTGTAGACTAGTAAAGTTATAGAACTGGCTGATAATGAGGCAGGAACTGACTGGAAGATTCCATCGGCTCATAATCTCAAAAACAAACTGATTTTAAGTTCAATTAAACTTATGTTTTAGTACGAAACTGTCGGCACATTAATTTAGCAAATCAGAATCATTTGCCGAGCTAGCTGTTAATATGTGCAAGGTAATTTTGACCTGACGAAATAATTTGTGTATTTTTTGTTTTTATCTAATATTTGACATAATTATCAAAAATTAAAAAATATAAATTACTTTAATGAATATTATATCTCATTACTTTATATATCTGAAATCAATGTATTTTCATTTAATGATATTTCATATTAATTTTGAAATTATGTGCAAAATCACAGATATCCAAGCAAGCCGATCCCACATTTCCACATTTATGCATTTCCTCATTTTACTCGAAACCCTTCGTATATTTAACACAATTCGATTAATTTTAACAACTGCATCTGACAAGAATTATTTTTAGAAGCGTGTCATTAATTTACTTTGTGCAATAAATTTCAAAACTGCCAATTTCTACGCTTAATTTGTGGCATTTTTGTCTTTTATATAATTGTATGCAATTAAATGAACTTTGGCATCTCATATATTGAGTGGTTTAATATTAAGTGCAATCGATTCACATTTTTTTAAATAAACAAAATGAAGATTAATATTCACTAATTTTAAAGTTTACTTTCTTCAGAAAGGGACAATATAGATTCGCCAAGCACCCCACTCTCCATTGAAAAAATATCGGATAGAAAATTTTGGACTCATTAGAATAACAAATTGAGTCAATTAATGTGAATTTTACTTTTTATTCTGAGTCAAACAATAGTAGATCAAGAATTGATCTGATGATAACTTTTGATGTTGGGATTGAGATCTTATCAAATTTTGAATAAATTTTCATCTGTATATATTTTGAAAATTTTTCAAGCAAATCAAATAAGGATTCAGCAAATTTGTCGAGTCACAGAAACCAAACCACTAATCCGATCTTGGTGATTTTTCTTTCAAATTAAACTTCAGTTCTTTCACTACAAATTCTACTGTAAAGCCCTAACTCTAACCCCTGTAGTTTGTCCTGTGACATAGTGGGTTTAGAAGGTCTCGATTTTAAATATAAATCGTGATCAGAATCAATTGATCAGGGCATGAAAAGAAGTCGCGAATAAGGTACTTTAAAATACTTTTAACAGAATCGAATTATCTTTTACCGTCTCGGAGTTATTCTAATTTCTTAACACGCGAGTTATACTGACCGGCTCTTTAGGTAAAAATTGGAAATACTTTACTTGAAGTAATTTCTTCATAATTTGTGGTAGGTGATGAGGAATAAGATGATGCAAGGGTAGTTGATGTGATGACAAATTTTGGGTATTTTGTTGCCGGGTATGTTGGATTCGGTTGAGTTGATGTTGCTTGAAATATTGTCTGATGAGTCGATGTCGCATGAGATGTGGTCGCTTGAGTTGATGTGAGGTATTTTGATTCAGGGTATTTAGCTGTGGTGAATTCGCTTGACAAATTTTCATTCACTAAATAAAATTTATATGAATTAAAAATCTCAATTAAATGTTCAAAAAATTATGGCTAAGTTGGTTAGTATATTAAAATCATTCTGTTTTGCAAAAGCTCAGAGAAAGTAATAGATAGTTTGATTCTGTAAAAAATATATTCATGTATCGTTTCCGCGATTTTTCGTACACACCTGATAAATTGATTCTCTTCACGTGATAAACTGAATAACAGGATCTTCTAAATTAACTGTTATCCGGAAAACTACTGGGATTAGATTATAATCTCAATTTAAAATTTGTAATAAAGAATCTGTTTAATATGAATGGAAGATACAAAATCTGATTAGTGGCTTGATTTCAGTGACTCGATAATTTGCTTAAATATCTCATTGGATAAGCTGAATAAAATTTAAAAATTCCCTGGGGGCAGTTGGTCAATTTATATAGTTCCCTTCTTAAAAAAGTGGACTTAAAAATCCTGTATATAAAATTTGAATATGCATTCAAAAAATCAATTTATCTCTTACTGTCTCAGCTATTCGAAAAACCGAAAGTTTTGAACTTATCTTATATGATAAATGAATTTATTTTTATTAATATGTTTATTATAATATAATTTATAATACCTGTGTCATTTAGTCGCGATACTTGGACAAATTTGTATAAAGCCTTAAAACCCGAGAATTCCATCTGGAAGTCAGTGACGAAACTGATAAACAAATATTTTCCACTTGAAAAATAATCCAGATTCCCAGATCCACTTCTATGAATTCCGCACAATTTCGTTATAATTGGATATGTCCTGTCCTTGCCGTCATGTAATTTTATATAATCTTTTCTACAATATTCATCAGACTGTAGATCCAATTCAACTAAACTAAATTTGATCGCTTGATGATCTGGAGCTATGAAGATTATTTTTTAAAAGAATTCATATTATATCAAAACCAATAATTAAGCAGTTCTTACCAATAAATATAAATAATTTTCTAAAATGTAAATTTGAACAATAACAAAGTATTTTTAAATTAAAAATTATCTCAAGTATTTATTTAGCTATTCATTCATTTATTCAAATTTTTATACAACATAAGCAAGAATGTTCCTAAATTATTAAAATTTTGATTATTTATAACATGTATAATTAATTAATTTTCCAAAAAATTGACCCCTACTAACAACAGATTCGGAATATGACTGAATATTATGCTATTGAAAAACATTAAAACTTAACCTGAACTCTAATTTTTTTTATTCTACGAGCATACGGGTTAAATATGAAATTGAAGATAAAAATATTTTATCACTAAAAAGTCTAACATTGTTTCAATTTGAATAATTTTATATAATATCAGGTCGAGCAAAAAAAATTTTCAAACTGTTTTTTCAATATCTCCTAAACGAAAAAGCAAGATCAAATCTGAAAATTGCAAATTAAAGATCTATTTCGGGGAATTTTTTTCATGTGCTAAAAGATATTATCGGATTAAAACTTCATAAAAAATTCGTCATCTTTTCGAAGGTCTAGGTCACATTGAGCGCCCTGATAGCTGGACCAGATTATATGAGTGGATTTGAAAGAGGGATAATAGAA
>JAQIWA010002708.1:0-12486 GCA_034693305.1 Eueremaeus valkanovi | reverse complement strand
GAGAGAGAGCCAACCTCTGGAGCTATTAGTTATTTTAGAGCTAAACAAAGGGAAGAATATAAATGCGAAACAATTTTCTAGTACTGACTCTACTCTTAAGATTTGTGAGTCTCTAATGATTGCCAAATAGAGGAAATGTTTTTACGACAAATATTATTATTGACGTCTGACTCCGGCCGTCAGCTTTTCAGACAGTTATTTGCTCTGTCCAGTAGTGGTTGTGCCAGCCTATTCATCCAGGCCCTATTCTTCAGTAGCAGTCCATTCTTATAAATAACTTTTATTCACTGATATATCGGTATCTGATTCTAAGTGATAAGCATTTGGATAATTGACTTTATGGCCATCAGAATAATTATATACAGTATTTATATGCTAGCATATTGAGCAAGGTGAAAATATAAATCAATAAGCAATTTGTAACTTATTTCAAATAAAATTAATAAAATTTAATTTTTCTTCAAATATTATATACGCTATTAAAGACATTATTGTAATTATTTATACAATAATTATTGATAATTATAATAAGTTTTGTCGAGAAATGAATGTATCGTTGAATTTACAGATGAGTCGAATGAATGAATATTTGATTTGTTTTGTTTGTGCATATGTTGTAAAGAAATAAGAAAAAGAAAAACAGAATTATTTTAATTCATATCAACTAAACTATAAATTTATAAACAATTTGATTACAGGAAAGAAAACATCAAATCATTGAATGAGAAAATTGTTAAAAAGGGTAAAATTGACTTTATTAACATGGTTTGGATGGTTGCACCCTCGGTCGACCCGTCCTATCTGTTTTGCGATAGTAGTGAACAGCAGCTCATTATTAGAAAGATTATTATTATCATTATTAATTATCAAGCTAACATTTTTTGGCACACTCTCAAGCATTTTATACGTCAAGAACATTTAGTAATTAAGTTTGTTCTCCCTTTCCCTCATTCTTACACTCTTACCCACTCTATCACTCCTATCAGTCCTATCTCTTACTATCGATCCCTAATTATCGATCAGATATACAGCAAAAGCACATAAAAAGCAAAGAAATAAAAAGGTTTATTGAAATTCAGATTCAGATTTAGAGTCAATGAATCATTAAATAATTTACTGCTTATTAGCTTTTGATACTCATCTTCAGAAATATTTTTGTTTCTGTTTTATCTCTAAAAATAATAATTAAAAAGTAATTAATTTAATCAAACAATTTATTTATTTATATAATTAATTCTTTTACTCCATTAGAGTGAATCAGATCTAAAACATTGAATTATTATATCATTTTATTCTTCCAAATATTGATGTGTGTTATGAAATGTGAAGTCCAAGAAAAATATACTGTAGTTCAGAACCTCTTATTTTAATCTTCCTAACAGTTTATGTGATTTATCTTTAGTGTTGAGGTAATGGCTTAGTATTTAGAGATGATTTCAATATAATATGTAATTTTTAAACTAATTTCATATGTTTTCTGATATACACTAAAATTGTATTCTTATGTTAATTCATATAATAAGATATTTACAAAATTATAGGTTTTTTTATATTTATATAGTATTTGTGTTAATGTTTTTTATTTATATATAAGAGTAAAGAACACAAAAAAGCGTTTTATGTCTCGAATGAATCACATTTAGAAATGTCTTTACAATCGATTCTCTCGTTTAGTTTCAGAATTCTTTCAATACATACATAAGTTATATATGTTTTAGTAATTATTTATAGAATTTATATCAATAGTGGATTAGGCCATAGCGCCGACCATACTATTGAGACTACCGGCTCCGAGCATAGAGCCGCTGGTTGGCAGTGAGAGCCCGGACAGTCCAGGCGGATGGTGTGCGCCACTGGTCATGTGCATTGATGGAGTTGCCATAAAGGGTGACCCGGCCATGGACATGGGCATCCCGTTCATATTCATGTTCATATTCATATTCATGTTCATATTGCCGGCGCTGTGATGCATGTAATGGTTAACTGCGCTCATAGCAGACATGGAGCTCATGGCCGATGATAGCTGTCCGTGCGTCGGTCCGAAGCCGCCGAACTTGCCATGGTCATTGAAGGACTTTATACATTCGGGCATTGATATCATTCCCTTCTTCTTCTTGCCCTTCGACGACAACTTTCGGTTTCGTGTTTGGATTCCCTCCTTCTTCATAGTCAAGGGTCGGTTCACCTGAGAATAACATGAGTGCAAAGAGAGTATAAATGTTAGATTCGGATGACATTTAACGATAAGAAGTCTCGATTAAAGCGACACAAATAATAAGACTATATTTTAATTAGTGTTTTGAGAACTGTATATATCATATCTTAGTTATTAACTGTGCCCTCACATAATCTAAAGTGTATTCTCTCTGGTATTTATATATTATCAAGCTAAATTATACTGTAAGCTATAAGCTATAAGACGGAGAGGAGAGACAACTTTATAATGATTAGGCGAACACTCTTTTGTTATGAATTTAAAGTCATTTCAGTTAATAGCGATCTATTGTTTTACAGATAATTGATATTTGCCTTAAGGGCTATTGGATTCAGATATCATATAAAGAGAGAGCATGACATCAATGAACAAAGAATGAGAGAAAGCTTTAGAGAAGGACAGGAAGAATATAATAATTAATTAAGATATGCACTGCTCTCTCACTCGCCTGGTCTGCAAACTCAATGAAATTCAATTTAATTAAATTTTCATTGCATTCAATTCAATCTCAATTTTTCAGCTCAATCAACTGACAAGAAATACATCATAATATACATTATGAATAGAAATTATAATCAAGGAATGCCAACCCTATCAATAATTTGTTGGCAGAAAAAAATCCACTAAAATATGAAATTAATTTCAGATTTGTATATAATGTATATAAAAATGCTTTTGAGGCTAATATTTCTGGAATAAGAAAAAGAAAAATGTAATAAAACTTTTAAAAAAAATTATATTTTCATCTTAATGGCGCATATATTCTCAACTATCATGTAATTTAAATAACGTTAATTTGCATCGCCATCAGTCCAATCAATTTTAAAGAGCTGTCTATTCAAAAGTGTAAAAAAGCCGCAAAAACACCATCGGTGGTCACGCTTTTAAATATTTAGCTCTAATCAACTGAGAAATACTTTACTGAATATAAGAAAAAAATATGTATTTATAATAGCCATGAAATAGTTATCTAACAATTGTGCCATAAAATGTGCAAATAATGATAATTAATGTACAGTATGTATGCAATAGAGTAGTACAGTCTGTACGCTCTCTACTCTATGTATCGGAGAATATATTTCAATATACAGTATATTTGAATTATAATAGAAATTCTTTCTTATTGTAAGAATAAAAGAAGAGATGAGAAAAAAGAAGATTTATTGTATGCCAAGTAATAAAATGGAAATTAAGCCTCTCTTTTAGCTCTTTATATTTTTCTGTGTATTCTTTCCTTTTTTATACATTACTTGGAAAACCATTTTATGAATAGCTGTAAGGAATTGCTTTAACGCTATGTTTTATAGGTTGTTCATTACAGGCACTCATGAATTCAATTTTATTGTAGTCAACAAATTAAACGAACAAAATATACGGAATTAATAGTTATATAAGATTTATAAAAATAATTGAATGTTTTGCTAGAAATTCAGACCATTTTTTTGGATCTGATAGTTGTGATGATCAGAACAAATAAAGACTTAAATCCCTTAAAATATAATGTTATATAAAACAAATAAAATTGTAATTATTATGTATTCAATCTCTTTTTGGAGGATTATATTCTGCTATAAAAATATCAATTTTCAATACATCTGTGGGTTGAGAATCGATCGATCTTTCCATAAAATAATAGCCATATAATAATCGCAATTTCGTGAAATCAATGTCTAATAGCGTTTATATGCAAATTGCAAATAAGAATTGCTTAAAAAATAAATTTAACTTAACTTCAAATTTAAATTATTTATTTTATTTGCTATCAAAACAAATAAATAAATCAAATCGACGGAACTGTAAGCGCAAATCACAGCAAGAAATCAAATAGAAATATATTGATTAACACAATATCCTCATTCAAATGTATTGAACCCTAAGCTAAACTTGTAAATCAAAATTGAGGTGATTTAAGATATATCAGAATATAATTAATTAAATAATTAATAATTACAGGCCGTTAGCTCTGTATTAAAGAAGTTGTTTTGCCATTAAATGTATATAAAGTAAAGTAAAAAATGATCAAAATTTGCATAAATATGGTATTACTAAACAGCACTGAATCACAGAGTATCGGAAAATACTCGGTGCAAAAACGGCTGCAAACCAGAGATGAGCAGAAGGGGATAACCCTGGTATATATGTCGAACTTAAAATTGATTATAATTGTGATGAAAATAGAATTATCGTAAAAACACCTTGTCGTCTCCTCCCCGGATAAATCTGAGCTTGCGCATCTCTGGTTGCAAAGCTTGAATACATTGTTCAATGGAGTACTGCATGTTTTATACTGAGCCAGAAATTAAATTTTTGATTGCATACAAAAAGTAATAAACTTAATAGAGATGTAACAGTAAGTAACAGCTCTGAAGCGAATCATTTTTTTTCTGCCGGTTCTCTCACTCTTTGGTAAATTTTTTAGTTAAGAGCACTTATTATTTGTGATTTAATAAAGAACACATGTTTTAGGCCTAAACTCAAAACATACAGACATATAATATGAGCACAAAAGCCGTACGAAATTAATAAGTAAATTGAAATTCACTTCAATTCACAGCAAATTTTCTTTTGTTTAGAAGAATATGAATTAGCAATGAATTAGAAAAATTGAAATTTTGTACTGAATTTATTGCATACAGAAGAGAGTTGTATGCCTTGTATTGCACTTATATTTATTGCCTCTTTACTGAATATTTGACACTAATTTAATTTAAGCTAAGAATAAAGTTTTTTCTGTACAATGCATTGAATGCATAGTTTAAGTCAGAAGTTATTTAATTAAATATGAAATTCACTAAATATAAGCACAAGTATCCAATCTCAGTTCACAGTACTCTCAGTACTCTCTTTCTTATGCTATCTTTAAATAGCTATTAGTGTAGAGAAAAAGTTTTTAAAAGACTTGAAAACATAGCAAATATTTGTAAGCATAAGAAGAGATAATACGAGTGCTATTTGAGAGTCAGTATTAGGCACTTAAGGAAAAAGATGCAAAATATTGTGAGAGATTCAAGAGTTTAGGGTCAAAAAAGATAGATAAGGAGGAGACTGATTGCTGCTGCTGCTGGCTCTCTCTCTCTCCCTCTCCTGCACCGGCTGATTGGGAGACGACTGTCTTATACATTTAAGTTCACTTTTTTCATAGAGCTATTGACGAGCAATGGGTTGGAAATAGTGTGGGTATTGTTCTCCGCCACCAAAACTGATTGTTCCAGTAATGGCTGGAAGACTAACATATTTTTAGAATATAAGCCCAACTCTGACTTAAGAAGCAAACAATGGCTAACATTTTTGCTGTCACCAATCAAAGAATGGAATGGCATTCGAGCTTTGCTGCAAATATTATTGATATATACAAAGTCTGTAAAACATTTCTGCTTTTATGCCGTCACAGGCATTCAGTCAGTGCCCGAACCCATCCAACAGTGGAGACAGGAATAGACAGACAATAAAGAATTGAAACATTTTTTCTGAGAAAAGAAACGAAAGAAAAATAAGATTTATTAAAATATCATTTGTAATAACTGGTTGATTAGCGATGACTGGCGTATGTGAGCGCCGAATGGCTTATGCAAAGTACACGATCAGACCAGTCGGCGAACATGTTATAGACTGTTCAGGTCTGACATATTAGACATTAACACTGATTCTTATCGCGATTCTGGACATACATAAGAGTCAAAAGTCTGCACAGAATCTCTCATTCACTCTGACTATACTTTACTGAATATACTTTTTATTTCATTATAAGACTAAAAATCAACATTTTCTCCGCTCAGATGACATGAAGGACTGAGCTCTTGGGGCGCAATCACGCTGTGATTGTTCGAAGGAGTAGTTGATAATCAATGCCATATTACTGTCAGATAACGTCATATAAAAGAGGCTCTCAGTATCAGAGCACACAAACACAGCCTAAACTGTACCCAAATTACACATTACTCTATAGAACAGACCATTTCTTTTGATTGTAAAAAACGAGAGGAAAATCCTATTGTAATACCATTTGTTAGCTAATAATTGTCAAGTATTTGAATTTTAAAATATGCCTTTCCTTTATATACAATATTATATACAGTATATAATATTATTCTATTAAGAATATGAAAATATATTATTTTTAGTGAATATTTTTTATACAATAATTGTTAGTATATTTGCTATTCATAGACACAAACTATGCAATCATTATTTGAATAGTTTTATATAATATATACAATTTTAGCCGTAATTGTCTGCTTAATAATTGGTCATTAAGTGAACCAATTTTCATAATTCATTATTTAATATTTGTTTTTGCTCTCCACTCACTCCACCCTAATATCAGAGATCACTAATAAAAATTGGACATCCATTGCATAGAGTACTGTAGAGTACACATCCAGAGGACTTACTCCATATTACTGTATTGCTGTATTGACCCTAACATTGCTGCCAATCATTACACACACTATTATAACAATAGGGCTTATAATCCAATTTACTTGATTAGAATCGAGAGAGAGATTCAATAAAAATTATATAAGGATTTCAGTGCAGATGTTTAGTGAGAGAGTTCACTAGCCGTGGAAGACATCGGTTCTCCCGTTTGCACACATAAATAATAGACAGAACACTGTATGCACTCATAGACAGCGTATACACACATTGTATACACTTAAGGCCAATGGGTTTGAGAGCGTATATCAAACAAAATTAAGCAAAGTTTGTCTAATCACGCAATGTCTCGAATCCGATATAATTTATTGAGAATAGGCTACACCTACACAGAGAGCACAGAGAGCAGGTAGAGAGCGGTGGGGGCAACGAAATGCTAATAGTAAAGTATGGCCACTAAGCATACCATTCATTGCAGGTAACTGTTAGGTATGACTTGCGTGCATCCACTTATGAAAAGGTATAATAAGTTACACACACTGTAAATATGAGATACACTTTCGGCAATAATAGTTAGCCTGAGCCACATCTCTCTCCCTATTGCCTCTCATCCTCTCCGGACTGAGTGAACAAGCATTTAGTCAATGCCTATGTGGAGTCAGGCATTCCTATGGCTTCAATGTAGCACAGTATACAATGTACATGGGTATAAATAGGTTGCTGCAATGCTAGTCCTAGAGCACAGGCAGCGAATTTACATAATTACATATTTGCTAATGGCTTTGTAATCGCCTTAATTGCTATCTAAAAGTTTGGCAAAGCTTTGGCCTTCGATTACGGTCTTCAGAGTAACAAAATGATCATTTATGGCGATCCCAATCAACAGGTGTGTAATGTATTTCTCTCTGTTTGTACTGTACTTCACAACACAAATGTTTGTTTTTTATTCCTCTTCTAAATAATAATTAAAATATGGAGTCAATTGAAAATTCAGAATTCATTACTAATACATATTTGAGTTTGAATTATAGAAAATTGAAGCAAATGTTTGAATAATTATTTTCTTCTTTTGAATTCAAAATAAAAACTTATTTTCTTTACTTCAAAAATATTTTCAAAACTAATAAATTTTAACTAAAAATGTTCGTTAAATATTCGACTCAAATATTTTTTCCTATTTGACCATAAATCAAAAGCACCAGTGTGCACTTTTAAGAGAAAATATTTGTCTCGATATATTCTTGCTCCATTATAATACACCTACTAGTTATGTCACATCTCTGTGCAAATGGGAATGATATATACTTTTATAGTTTATGCAAATTATTTTAGTTTTAAAAATATTTTTGATTGAATACTACTATAGATATTGCAATATTAGAGAAATATTAAGCAAATGTTCTCATATATCATGAATATTAATACATTGTATTGAAATATATGTGAAATTCTCTCTACAATTAATATTTCATTTATACAAATATATTTAAAACTAAGCAAAACTGAATATTCAAAACAAATAATTTTCTGTATAAGGTTTGCGCAAAAAAAAGATGAAAAATAATATTAAAAACAAAACAGAATTCACGCTGTTTTGCATCCGCACAGAAAATATATGATAGAAAAGCAAAAAATATTTTACAGTTTTAGTTCATTCTATGCAATAAAGAGCATACTTTCAAATTATTTTTCAATTTTCAGCAAAAATAGTGCAATTCATAAAAAATATAAATAAGAATATTAGTTAAACACATATTTAAATAGCACCCGAGTGTGAGATATAATTTGAAAAAATAAGTTTTCGTTTTGGTGCTGAAACACTTGGAGGGCACACATGCGGTCATATGCACGGATAGGATTGATGAGCGAACATAATTGGTAAATACTGCACTGGTACTGGTACTGGTGCAGCCGTCGGTAGCACTTTCTCCCTATGTGTGCTCTCTGTATTGGGTCGTAGTGTTAATAAGATAGCTGTACCGCAGAAATCAGTTTTTCACTCTCCAGAGCCAAACCAAAGCAAAAAAGTATCGCTTTTTAACTCAAAAATTATACGAATTAAACAAATCTTTTTGTGTGTATATAAAAGTATGGGATCTTAAAGGATAGTATTGGAGGGGAAAGGTGTCTGTGAGTGCTGGTGCTGTAATAGGTTTTGCTTGATGATTAATGGCCTCTAACTTAACTGAAGACTGTTCTCCCAATTGTAGGGCGGCGTTCAAACACCGACTATCATAACACGGAATATATATGTATTTCAGTTCAAACATAAGAAACAAAAATTTTGTTAAACTTTTTTCTCTATTCAATACATTTCTGCTCCAAAAGTGCAAAAAATTCAAATAAATTATTAATCAAAAGACCAAAAATCAGTTTCGAAAGGGTTTTCTCCCTTTCACACACTCCAAGATCAGTATTGATTGGATGTCACGCAAATTAAACTCCCGGTGCTAACTGTTATACACCATTAGGTGCTATCTGGCTAGGTTTGTGCTCTAATTCATTGAACTTAAAATCAATTTCATTGACTATTAATTTAATAGTAAATATTTATAAGACTAGAGGCGAAAACGGAGCGAAAAAAATTGTTTTTTACTTATTTTTGTTGTTAATTCTCCACAAATAAATTGATAAAACATTTTTTCATTTTTCTCTGTATATTATTTATTGATTAAATTTCTGCTACGATATTATTGATTGACTTTTAAACTAATTAATATATTTTTTTGTTCTTTTCTCTTCTTATTTCTCTTTTGGCTTTTCCCTGAATATAATTAATTATATTTTTATTCTTTTATAATTATTTATCGATATATAAATAATGATCAAGATAGATTAATTGAATATAACAGGTAGAACATATGAAAATTAATTTCTTTTTCTCAGTTTCATAATCGTTGAGTCGGTTGGAGGGATCAGTCGGTTATTTGTGTTCTGCAAGTGATGTATATTTTTACTAAAATTCTTTGCAGAACTACAACACTATTACTGTAAGTATTCTGTAAGTCATTCTCCGATATATTTTTGGCATTGGATTCATGGGATTCGGGATTCAATGGATGTTATGGCGCCTATGCCTGTAATGTGAGACAAAGTGCACATGTTTTGCACAATAACACCAACTGTACGAATACTGAGATATATTATACTAAATAAACAGAAGAATCAGAAGAGAATGGATAGGAATCATAATTTAATATATTAATACTAATGACCCGTAACATAATTGTGCACTATTTGAGCTCAAGCATGCTTTTCAGTGGCTATCATCGATACAGAGAGAGAAGATTTTATGGAATTTTATTTGTTTATTAAGCTATCATTTGATATGCCTTCTCAACAAATTCACGATTTTCTGCTGAAAAAGTTGCGCAAATACTTTCCCGGTATATGAATATAAGGTTTCATTCAACTAACCCACATTAAATTCAATTTTATTTAGAATATTCTTGTTATGAATTATTTAAAAGCTCATAATCTCTGGGCTTCATTTTCATTAATATTATATAAAACCCTTTAATACTATTTATCGTCTAATCTATGGATAAAAATCTGGATTCTGTTCAGTTCATCAGTCATTCAATATTAGATATATTAGATTTGGATATATTCACAAAAAAGTTATGAATGGAATCAGAAACAGATTATTCGTTGATAAGATGTAATCATTTAAATACAGTGACTATACTGTAGAGCTAAGATCAGGAAAAGCTTAAAATTAAAGTTGAATAAAATCTTGTAATTTATGAGTTCAGTCGAGAAGTTCTGAATAAAAGTTGAGAACAAATCATAGAAAGCGATATTATTTTTGCATTCATTTTAACCAAACTCTCAATAATCTGTTCATTCATTTGTTTGATTTTGTACTATTAGTTCATTCAATAAATCATTATTATTTTCACCTCTCTCATTCTGCATTTAGCATCATGTTATATTTGTTGAACCCGATCACTTTGCTATATAGTTATTATAAAGGCTATCATTAATGTTCTCTACATGGGACTCCCGGAGTCCCAAAAAGTGATCCTAGATTTAAACTGTTTATTATTTTACATGTTTTCGCAATACTCTTATGTTTTGTCTAAATATATTGAGAGAACTGTAAGAAAAAAAAAATATTTTTCTTATGTCATATACAGTCAAATAATTGGGAATTTTTTTATATGGAAACAGATATTCCTCTTATTGTCGGCGAATCTCTTTTATAGCATTTAGAAACAGGGAAAAGGATAGGGCGGAATGGGAGTCTGTCTGTCCGCCTTTACATATCATTTATTTGTGTAATGATGAGCACTCGGCTCAAACATATTTCAGTTCCAGAGCTTGACCTGAGCTGACAATTCAAATATGCGAACAATGTGCTGCACAAGTACCGTATACCAGCTATTTTTCTTATTATTTGAGCTTGCTATTTTTGCTTACTCTCAATTCAATGTTCAATTCAAATGTGAAACATTCAACTCATATAAGCTTTCAATTCTTTAATTCATTTTTTAAATGATATCATATTTTATGGAATTTTTTCAGTAATTCAAAACTTATAACTGAATTATCGCACAGTTCTCATAGTCTGAATGTAGTCTTAATTCTGTTAAGCCTTTTAGACATTAAGAGCAATATATGATTTGGGAATTTCTTGGTTAGAGTCAGTCGAATGGCGTCCCGTTTTTAAGGCGCCTGTAGTTCAGGAATATGCGATATTCTCCCCAACAAAATATTCTCACTCCCACTGACCAAAGGGCTCAATACTTAAGCTGAATCTCTAAATCTTACCACTAATTCATTTCAAGCATTTGTCAAATAATCTTTCAAATAATGATTTACTTTACAACTAATTAGTTGTTAAAATGCAATAATATTTTCTCAGAAATAGTTTTAGAAATGGATTCTCGACTCAAAGCACTCGCTTTACTAAAAGGGAATATAAATCAAATGAATAAAATCTGAATAAAAAATAAATAAAACTTAAAAAATAAAAATGTTTAATGGCTGACATTTTAAAGTATATTAGGTTTGACTTTAAAATACTGTATGACTGACTGAACTGAACATTTTTAGGTTTATTTTCAATCTCTTTTTGTAGTATAAAAGCCTAATTAAAATTCAGTGAAAGTAAAAATTTTTAAGTGATATGAAAAGAGCAGAAAAGCCAGAAAAAAGTTTAATAATTTATATGAAAAATAAATTAATTAGAATTCATAAAATGAATATACGTTTAATGAGTATATATTTTTCGTAATCAATATTAATGGTTATGTATTTTTTGTCTGTTTTGTAATAACTTGAATCTCTTGAGTCAACTACGAAAAAAACACAAAGGATTGCATAAATTGCAAACTCATATAACGTGACCACAAATATCATATATAATAAAGTCATTGCTATTATAATAGGATTTAAAGTCTAATTAAATGCATTGTTTTTAGATTAATATTATATTATTTTTTATTTAAAAAAGTGGAAAAACAATCTGAATATAAATTATATATTCTGGTGAAGATTCTATCCCATGAATATCATATTACAAACGATTGGTTAGAAAAAAATCTCTTTTTATTTTTGTGCTCATTTTTTGAAAAGATTATTTGATTTATAAAATGTTAGATAACTTATCCGAGTCTTTGATAAAAAAAATATTTTGTTTACTAGTTTTGCCTGAAATTACAAAACAATTTTTATTCTTCTGATACATATTTTATCTGAATTTATTCAAAATAATTCATTGAATTATAAGTGAAATCAAAACTATAATAGAGATCTCAAATATAATCATTGAATTGTTGGCCAAAAAGATGTTTTGTAATAATTTTTATAGCTTTTAGTCAGGGGTGAACAGACTCGGTCGGGCCAGGGGGGGGTCAGCCTCGGATTTTGTCCAGGGGGGGGTCATGCCTCGA
>JAQIWA010002707.1:0-12489 GCA_034693305.1 Eueremaeus valkanovi | reverse complement strand
TTGATTTTATCCCTCACTCGATTTTATCCCTCGATCTCTCTGACCGAGCTCAGGGATAAAATCGAGTGTTGAGTGTAGTCCCCTTCTAAAGAAAGTGGACTTAAAAAATGTAGGCTTTAGTGCGAATAATATAATTACAGCTGTAGTATAGAAATGAATGAATACTATTGAATATACAGACAGTATTGAGAGAATTCATTGTCAAACATGTGTTGAACTTATTATTTTGAAGACAAAGACAGGGATTAAGAAAGTATAAGAAATAGGAAAGGATTTTGAACATTACTGGTTAGCTATACTTTATCATAATGTGCACTATAAGTAACGAACAATTATTTAGTTCCTTAAATGAAGAGGGTCAACCTTGGTTTATCCGAAAGAAGTTAAACTATGTTTATATGAATTCATTTAAATCTTAATTCAATTATAATCTCAGAATATATTGAATTCTCGGAAATTATTCAATAAATGAAAAATCATTAATATTGATGTGAGCAGGGCATTATGTAAAATGCTGCTATATATCTGACTTAAATCAAGAATCATTTATATTTGATCCGTCAAAATGCAAATGACCTGCCATCAAATCATTGTTTCAATAAACAATTTCAATTTGAGTTTTAAGAAATTTGATTTTATTCTGCTTTACTGCTATCCAAACTTCCTTTCCAAAAGACCTCGGTGTGTGATACCAGGCTTAGTGTATGTGTTTGTCTTTGGTTGCGGAAGAATACAATTTCAAACCATAGATATACGAAATGCACTGAAATATCTCTAAAGATTAACTGCATTATACATATACTGTGGTGTAGATTGTCATTGAACTAAAACATATAATAGAACATCATTATTGAAGGCATAATTGACCCAATTGACCCTCGCTTTCTTTAAATCAAACATTCCTACAGAATATCAAATCTGATTTCGTATTCAATTATTTAAAAAAAAGTTTTCATAAGAATAATCATTATTTCAATACTTTTCCTTAAGAACAGTATTTTAAATAATTCCTGAATGACCCTGAAGTTGATTGGAGTTACATAACCAACGTTTACATCACTTCAACACAAGTACTCACAATAACTCTAAACAAGTTTTGAAATACTGGTCGAGAAAGTAAACAAAACTAAAGTATTAATAGCACTGATCATTCTTACAATATTTTTGCAAGTTGCAAATTATTCCATCACTTCTATTTATTGAGCAAGGTAATATTAATTTATTTTCATCTATCGCTTGCTTTATATTTATTTATTGAGATTTCAATTAATAATAAATTGTTTATCGATTTAAAAGTATTTACAAAAATATATTTATTTGTTTCTGAATATAAATTGAGTATAAATTATATTTTTAACTTTAAAACTGTCCCGAAATATATTGAGTGAGTGAGTGTGTCTGGTGCTAATCACCGATATTCAACAAGTGACCAGTGTAACCTTACTGCTATTTTAATATCAATAGCTTAGTTGAGCAGATGTTTTGCCGGTATATTCACCTGATTTTCATTATTAAAAATATATTTAACGTAATATTGAATTCAATACTCTTTAGAATTGTTGCAAAACTTTCCGTTTGTTTATAGATATTATATAAATGAAAATCAATTATATTTTAGTAATTCAGCCAAATGTGTGCCGACTCAGGCGATAAAGGCGTTGGACTCTTGTACTGCATGTACTGTACTATTCCGTTGAATAGACTACTGATTGTATCGAAACTATTTGAACAAAATCTTATAAATAGTAGAGTTTAGTGTCTGTACTGTACTGTACTGTTCTCTACTGTACTGTTTGCCATTGTCTTGTACCAAATTAATTGTACTGTCTCATATGTCTCATATCGAACAAACAGATAATAACTTGCTTGTTTGATAAGACACAGATGTTTATAAAGAAGTTATTTTGAAATCTTATAATATTTAATATAAATATAATATTGATTTCGCAGACATTTCTAGAGAGAAGAGTCAGAGAACTGAATAATTAGCGAAATGTTAGAGAATGTGAAATATTCTGAATTAAAAGCTAATAATTATATTACAAACGGAGAGACGAACGGCAAGAGTGAAGTCCAATGTAAGGCCAGTTCTAAGCCTTATATACCACTAATAGAACGGATCGAAAGTCGAGTCAATTCAGGAAATGTTCCCTTTTTTTCGTTTGAGTTCTTTCCGCCCAAAACCAAAGAGGCGGCAATCAATCTGATCGCCCGCTTCGACCGCTTCGTCCAAAGCGGACCACTCTTTTGTGACATCACATGGCATACGGCCGGCAATCCGGGCCAGGACTCCGAGACCTCGAGCATAACCATAGCCGGCGTTGCGCTCAACTACTGCGGGTTAGAGACTATGCTTCACATCACTTGCGTGGGTATGACTCAGACAGACCTCAAACGCCATTTGGAAAGAGCCAAGTCATTGGGTATTCGCAATATACTTGCTTTGCGGGGCGATAGGGTCACTGAGTGCGACGATGAGCAGGCTCAGTTCAGATATGCCGTCGATTTGGTCCGCTATATACGCAGAGAATACGGCAATTATTTCACAATCGCAGTGGCCGGCTACCCGAGCTCACACCCGGAGTCCGAGTCACCCGAAACGGACCTGAAGTACCTGAAGGAGAAGGTAGACGCCGGCGCCGACTTCATTATCACTCAATTGTTTTTCAAACCCGAAGTCTTTGTCAAATATGTAAAAAATTGCCGCAAAATGGGTATAAATATCCCGGTTTTGGCCGGAATTATGCCGATTCAGAGCTACGACTCGTTGGAAAAAATCGTCAAATTATCGAAACTCGATATTCCGGACAATATTTTGTCGGATCTGAACCTCATTCGCAGTAATGACGAAGCGGTCAGAAATTATGGCATCAATTGGTGCGTCAATATGTGCCGACAGATAATAGCCGCTCGGGTGACACCGGGACTGCACTTCTACACTCTTAACAGGGAAATGGCTACCAGTGCTATACTCAAACAGCTGGGTCTATGGACTCAAGTGCCTAAACCGCTTCCCTGGTGGCCACCGGCCAATCATAAGAGATGTGATGAAGACGTTCGCCCCATATACTGGTCGGGACGTCCGCGCAGTTATGTTTACCGAACACAGACTTGGGATGAGTTCCCAAACGGCCGGTGGAGTCGCGGAGACTCTCCGGCCTTCAATACACTTGAAGACTATTATCTATTTTTGGAACCGAAGAGAAGTCACACAGAATTGTTGCAAATGTGGGGAAAGGAGTTGTCGAGTGAACAGGACGTATGGCATGTCTTCTATTGTTACGTTTCCGGCACTAAAAACAAAGAAAACAAATCCGTTTCAGTCATCCCCTGGAATATGCAACCACTCAATGACGAGACGACACCTCTGGTCACCCAATTGGCTCAGTTCAACAAAAGAGGAATTCTCACCACTTGTTCCCAACCGAACATCAATGGTGTCGACTCTGCAGACCCTGTGCACGGGTGGGGCGGCAGTAATGGCTATATCTATAAAAAGGTCTGTACTTTGAAATCAATATTTTCCTAAATTTTAATTTTATAAACTGTTCTCCGATTCTAAACCGGATCATCCAATTAGGCATACCTGGAGTTTTTCACGTGCAAGAAGAATGTCAGTGCACTTCTGGAAGCACTTAAAAACTACCCTCTCGTCAATTATCAGATCGTTGACAGCTCTGTGAGTAAACATATACTGACTTATCGATCAAATGCTTACTTAAACTCATTTTTATCTATTTATGTAACCAATCATTCAATAAACTAAATGAACTCAAATCCAATCGAAATTCAAATTAACTCCCTATCAAAACAAACGAGTTCATTAAATTACCAAGTTACCTTTAATGTTGTGGATATCAGATTGTGTGATTATATCTTGTATTACGAATCAAGGCTCTGCTCAAGATTCTGCTCAAGGCTCTTTGAATAACTAATTCCAGAAAATTATATTTTGATATTTTAGGGCAAAAATGAATTCACAAATATTGATCAAAAGCGACCGATAGCTGTGACGTGGGGTGTATTTCCCGGCCGAGAGATTATTCAGGTTTGAACTTATTTTAATTTTTTTTCAATTCGTACTGACATTACATTTGAAACATTGTTTGCTATAATAGCCGACAGTTGTTGACCCGATTTCGTTCAAAGTATGGAAAGACGAAGCGTTCGGTCTATGGAAACAGAAATGGTCTCAACTGTACGACGAGAACAGCCGCTCCAAACAAGTTCTGGACCAAATTCACGACACCTACTATTTAGTCAATTTGGTTGACAACGACTTTCCCAAAGAGTGCTGTCTTTGGAATCTATTGGAAGATATGTTCAAAATTAGGGAATGTTTTGAATTAAAAAAATTTATAAATAGTTTCTTTTGATTGTGTACTAAAGCACTGTAAGCTAAGTGCACCAGGGTTGGTTCGGGTCAGCGCATAAAGTGAATATTAGTGACAAAATGTCACAAAACTGGTTGGGTTTGACTGAACCTATTTTGATATTTTTGATAAAAATAATTATATTTAAACTTCTAATTGATTTAAAAATAAAATAATATTTATATTCATTTTGATTATATGTTTGGACTTATTTTTTATGATAAACGTAACTCTGTTTACTTGACATTGAATATTCCAAAGCCGTAATCACAAGCGAAACAGTTATACCGAAAGCCCATAAGAAAAACAGATCGCAAACATCAAAGAGACGGAGATTATTGAATTCATACAAAACTTTTCTCTTATTCTCAATGAATCGTATTTTGTTTCGATTGAAGTTCATGTAATCAATGAGCCATTTATTATAAAGGCCAGACTCCCTTGATGCTATTATTCTGTAAATAATAGATCATTTCAAATATATACGGAATCAATCATTTATTTATACATTCTATTGATTCCAATCAGAATTTGTTCGTCGATTCCGTGTTTAATGAATACAAAATACGGCTCTAATCCTCCGCTGTCTTCAGATATATGAATCGTATCAATCAATTCGCTCTCACTTTTCCCCATATCTCCCAAATGTGCCAATTGGTTGATTGTAGTCATCAATGAGTACTTCGTATTAACAAAAGCCACCGAACCATTTCTAAGGCCAGTTAGCAATTCGCTTTCAATATCGTAATAATTATTATATGGCTTAAGTCGAGGGCCGATAGCTTTGGCCAAATCCGTGTCAACAAGTTTTGAATATGTTATGAGAGAACTGTCAGACCTGAGTATAATTGTCATCTCTGAATGTTTGGCCAAATCCTCCAACGACTCAATCTTCGGAACCACTCTTACCATATAATCCAATAGATATGCAGTGAATTGAATCCATAGTATGAAAGCAGATATCAACCAAAGACCGATAATTGGTTTTCGGACTGAATTTAAAATAAATTTTTGTATCGAAAGTGTGAACAGAATTGTAATGAAATGAAAAACATATTCAAAGAATTGGTTGAAATATTTTGAATAAAGACTTGAAATCAAAGATAAACTAATAATAGATATGAGTATTAGAATCCAAACATTTGATTGAAAACAATGGAAATAAACGAAGAGTTGACCCGAAGAAGGAATTATTTTGGAGGCAATGGAGCCGACATCGAAAAAGTCTATACATTCCGTGTGATTGAAGAAAAAGTCAAACACTTGTAATAATTTCGTATATTTTAAATACAGAGTTGCAGTCACTGGCGATAATAGTATATCGATTTCATCGGACATAATTCTATCCAGGACTTCTCCTAAAGAGTTTGGATGTGCTTTGAATTTAATCCTAAATATAAAAGAAGCCAGAATATATTTTGCTACATTCATTTTCAATATAAATACTCTAAACCAGACGTGACTTTGCGTTATATTTACTATTAATATAACGGGACTGTACTGTACAGACAAATACTGTTTTGCAGAGATGACTATCTTATTAACTTTGGCTGATATAATCTCTGCAAATCAGTATTGTTCTGTAGGCACAGTCTCAGGCGTTATAGACTCTATAATATAGAGGATTCAATGTATATTCACGGAATCAACTGGCTAAACCAGCTCCAAGGCAACTCAGGAACAAATAAAACATTTCGAAAGCAAGGTCTTATTTATCTAATGCTATGAAATAATGATTTCATTCACTGATTCAATTATTTTTTGATAATGATCTGAAATTCTATGCCATAATCGATCTCTTCATTATCTTGGTAGTTATGTCCAACCTGTTGCTAATAATGTTTTGGTCTTAATACAGATTAATAATATAGGAACTTGGTGCACTTACGCACCAAAAAACGGAATTGCTGCTCTAAACTCATTAAGGCTTTCAGATCACCCGAACTAATTTCGAAAACTATAAAATGATCTTTTTTCTTGTTTGTATTGATAAATATCCGAACTTGGTCAATATCCTTATTAGTTGATTTTGCGTGCACCCTGGTTATGTTTGGATAAAAATAATGATTCCATACTCACATAGTTTTAGTTGCTTTGGCGAACTCTAATACCAACATAAGTAATGGACCGCAGATTTCATACTCAAATCCACTGATATTTTTACTGTTTGTAAGTATAGGTAAGAAAATAAACGAATACGAGATTTAAATTGCAATTTAATACATGTTCTCTTACGATAAGAATATAAAAGGAGATTTCTCTACGGGCTGTATCACTACAGCTCTGTTAGCCATTCCCTCGTTTGAGAAATTATTGAATTCATTTTCGTTATAAATCATACAATGGTTTGAATACATTTTCAAATAATACTGACATTCATTAGATGATTCAAAATCTCATATAAATCCACTTCAATAACACTGAAAATAATTGAATTTATTTTCAAAAATCATTAAAACATTTATATTTTCTGTATTTCTTAATATGGAATTAATGATGACACGCCCAAAAATTAATCAAGTCAACTTGTTTGAGTGAACCAAGGTGTGCAGTAACAGGGCGTAGGCTCGGGTAAAATAAAGCACTTTTTCGATTCTCAATATTAAAAGTGATATTAAAATTACGGCAGAGGTATAGTCGAGGAAATTGTATGTTTCAAACGATTAACGCGTAAACTATGATATTTCAGTTGTATTTTCTTATCCGACTATTTTAGCCTTTTATGTATCGAAACAAATTATGAAAAGAATTAAAACTGAATTATCTCATTAGTAATGAGTCATTACTAATGAGTTACTAATGAGATCTCATTACTAATGATATCGTACTTTACACTTCATGTGTTTCAACAAATTATCCAGTTGCAACATACATTCTATACCTCTGACGTTGCAAGCCGTCAATTCTGACAAATTCGAGTTGTTTTCATGGAAAAGACCAGATCAAATTAATATCCATTACAGTACAAAGTTATAATAAGATTATACAATAAAAATAATGTATTAACAAATGTTTTTCTGTAGACTTAGCGGTAAAAGCAATCAAAATTTTCAATTATTTTATTATATTTTACTGTATATCGACTTTCTTTTTGTTTTCGTATATTTTTTTTCGTCAATTAATACTAATGACAAAACATATGAAGCAATCAAACAAATAATTTGTTGGCAGAAAATGCTGAATAAAATATAATAAGTTTTATAAAATATTTGCTCAATATATGAGTGGACGAGACTTTCTGCTACTCAAACAAATTGAGTTAATCTAAATTAGAATTTGTTCAGGCAGTCAGTCACAGACCCATTCATATAAGTAGACACTTTAAGCCGACATTTGTATATTCAGATTTTGATCATACAATTGAGACCCGGGGTAAGTCATTCTATGGTCTTTGATTTATTCATTATATACTGTTTTATTTTCCCGATTAAATTATCTTGATTATAAAATTAATAGGATAATTAACCCAGGTGCTCTGATGCAAATATATATAGATTTATTCAAACAATAAAACATAAGAAACGAAATAATATAATAATTTTTAATTAAATATTTTTTTCAAATCTAATCGATATTTCAACCATAGATTTCAATACAATGTCATAATTAAAGATCAATTCATTTCTTTTTGTCAATGATTTGATTCTAAAATGTCTAAAAAAGCCGGAAAGTATTGCCTTCATTTGGACCATGGCAAACTTTTGGCCGATACAAATGCGTGGCCCAGCGCTGAATGGCAGGAAGTCATACACAGATCTATCTGTCATATTCTGCTTGAGGAATCGATCAGGCTCAAATAATTCTGGGTTCGGATAGATTGTCGGATCTCTATGTAATTCAAATACATTTATATAGCACTCAGTATTGGCGGGGATTCTGAACTCATCCAAATCTAAGGCAGTTCTCGTCCTACGCATATACATGGGAACGGGAGGGAAGAGACGTAACGATTCTTTGATGCAATTCTCCAAATAAACCATTTTGTTTGAGTCCTCGAGAGTGAAGTCCCGCTCTCTGTCATCGAAGTAAATGTCTTTCAGCTCTTCTTGTATTCTGTCCTAAAAGTGTTTAGAAATAAGTTTAAAATTGCTTTTTTCAAAATAGAAAATACCTGGATCTTATCATCCAGTCCAATGAGCAATAATGTGTACGGAAGGGAATTGATTGTTGTGTCCAAACCTCCAAACATTAGTGTTTGGATTTCGTGTGTAATGTCAGCGTCGGTCCATTGATTAGGATTTAGTTGTTGTTGTCGTATCAGTTGATCCAGATATATATCATCTGCACCCTCATCCTCTACTTGTTTTTCTTCTGACTGTCCTTGCTTGTTTCGTAAATAGTCTTTTCTTGCATTTAATAGCTATGAAATAATTGTATAAAGAATTGTCAAAAATATTCATTGTTTGAGAGGATCTTAAAGGAAGCACTGGATCTGTACTGTGCTTACCATTTGAGCGAATCTAATGGAGCACTGCCTGTGTTTGAAAAATTTCTTTCCTTTATTAGTCAAGAAATAAGCGAAATCAGGCAATCGGATGGGATGGTAGGCCCTCTCCAGCATTAGTTTAATGATCTGCTCGAATGACTCGATAAAAGCCGAACCGATGTCAGGCTTTTCATCCATTTTGAAGCCCATCATTGACTCTGAAAATTATTCATCCATTCAGTCCATTATAAATGTCTTTAAATCAGCTCTTGATTACCGCATAGAATGTTGAGAACTACTCGTGCTATCAGACCAGATATGTCGTGAACGTCTGCTTTGTTTGCATCTATTCTCTCGTTAAGATATTGAATACAATTCTTAACATTCCTATTGATAGACTGCACAGACATTTCTACTTTCCTGTGTTTGAACGTCGGCTGCAATATTTTGCGCCTTGTCTTCCATTTGTCACCATTTCTACAATAAATCATAATTAAGCAGTAGTGGGCAGAGAGGGGCACTATGGTATGAACCCTTCTGGGTTTTGATCGGGAACCCACCCCCCTAGAATTTTGGCTGAGGGTCAATTTACTGATTAAATTCTCTGAATTCAAAGTTCAGTAAATAATGAATAAACAATTTTATTGTTTCTTGGAGTGTGAGGGCTATTTAATTGAATAAGTACTGTGCTTACAGAGTATATATGGAATTTCCGAGCCAGGGAACAAATATCGAGAAAAGAGCTGGCTTATCGATCATATCCTGTCTTTGGAGCAAAGGCTGAAATATCAATAACATTTAGTTATAAGTAATTACGAAAACACATGACATAAGGTTATATTTGGGGGGATTTTTGGTTATTGAACAGTTTTATACAAGGTTGTTTACACAGTGTCAAGCTATTTGTTCAAAAATACAAGCAATGAATCGGTCTTTAAGGAAATTTTTGAAAATATTGAAAATAAACATAGGAATAGAAATGAAGAAATACAGACAAAACTGAACACAAAACTGAAGACAAAACTGAACACAAAACTGAAGACAAAACTGAACACAAAACTGAAGACAAAACTGAACTTACTCTTATTTTGGAAGCGGAAAATAGAATTATCAAATGTCCAAAAAGGCTCAGATCTAATTTAAATAGACCCTTGCCATTGCACTTATTGATCCTGCTCAGATTGACCACACATGCTGCGAACCCTATATTATATTAATTAAGTTTTTGATTTTATTATATTTAAATTAAATGAACTTGTTATTTTTAAAAAATCACTTTTTTCAAATAGAGAAGGTATAACCAAGCGAGCATTGCCAAATAGAAAATTGCCTTTGGGTCCGGGTATGTCTTTATATGCCCTTTTATATTTTATCAAAATCAATGACACAATTATTAGATTAAAAAGATTAGTCAATAATATAATAATTAAATAGCGATAAGAATATAAAAACTCTTTCGAAACAATTGTGTTTAAATCCATTCTTTCAGTAATTAATAATACATTTAATTAACTAAAAATTGAATTTAAAAAAATATTTTGATAAATGATTTGTTTAATATTCAGCTAATTAGATGTAATAGTAGTAATTCTACCAAGTTCAGTGTTTCAATACAACGGAAAAATACACGACAATCGGAAAATATTTAGAGGAAGCTTTAAAATGAATTGTTGCTTGACAATTGACAATACTGAACACCGGGTCAATAACTTTATTTAAAGGCAAATATATTTCGCAGAACGGCACTAATGAACAGATTAATAATAAAAGAAGTCAAGTGGGCACAGGTACTTTAACAATAATGGGTTATTGCGAGTGTTTGGCCAGAGGTACAAGGACCTTCGTACCTTCAAAATCTATAGTACTTTTTCTTCATAAAAAATGAGTAAGGTATGATTTTACAAGCATTTGAAAGTTAAATGACATTTACTTAGGTTTTTATATGGTCAGGGATATAACCTACCTCGATCTCCCTGTCCAAAAATTGTGTCTCGTCCCTACTTTAGGACCCTTGCCCAAGTCTGCGTTATATATGTCAATGAACGCAATTATTTAAACAGGGTTAGATAAAGAAAGTAACACTGATTAGAGATCAATAATATTCTGATTATCTCTATTAACTGTTTACTTAAGAATTAAATCTTATGGCAGTTCTGTTGGCTTTTTTGAAGTAAATAAACTATAAATAAACACTATGTTATTTAATAATTGAACAGGTTGAATTTAACGTTTATCAACAAAATGGTTATTCATTTTTTGCTGATAATATCAATTAGTTTCTCATTGAATATACTTTATATTAATTCAGTTCAAATTGATTTTGAACTAAAAACAGACAAACATTTGTTAAATGATCCGATCATTCAATCAAGAAATGGTCGAATTAGAGGCAAATCATTTGTATTCAATAAAAATATTTTCAATATATTTCGGGTGAGTTTAATACTTTTAGTACAGAATAAGAGTTATACTTAATAAGAATTTTGGAAAATAAAACAATCAATAAATGCATAAATAATCTAAAATATTGTTTAAAACATTTTCAAACAAAAGGGTATTCCATATGCAATGCCACCGATCGGTGACTTGAGATTTAGAAAACCAGTGCCAATAACAAGTCAGTGGCCAGGGGTATATGATGCCACACAATACAAGTGCGCGTGTATGCAACCGAACTCAATGGAAATTAGATGTGAAAGCGAGGACTGTCTGTATCTGAATGTATGGACGTCTTCAGTGAACGTATCCAACTCTGCACTACCAGTGATGATATTTGTTCATGGTGGCTTCTTGATGGCAGGTTCTGCTGTTGAGTACGATTCGGGAGCAATCAATACTTATGATGGCACTCAGTTGGCCAGTAAGGGTGTGGTTGTGGTGACAATCAATTATCGCTTAGGAGTTTTTGGTTTTTTGTTCGGAGACTGCGATAAAGCGCCCGGAAATATGGGTCTATGGGATCAGGTGCTGGCCATTGAGTGGGTTATTCAGAATATACGCGCATTTGGTGGCAATCCTTATGATATAACACTCTTCGGGCAGAGCTCGGGCTCTATGTCTATCAGTTGTCTGTCTTTGTCGCCCATTAGTCGAGATTTGTTTCAGAAGGTTATAATGCAATCCGGTTTGTATTGAACTCTTGAAAACTCCAGGACATATAATATTTGACTATACTATTTGTATATAATGTCTTGATCATTGCACAGGTGCATCTTACCCGAAACATAGATTGAGCCCTAAAGCAGATGCCTTTCAGTCTTCAAAACAATTTGCAACAAATGTTGAATATTTTGGTTCCAAAGCCTGTAATCCTAGCAATGATTTCATTGATTGCCTGAAGAATAAAAGCGTTGAAGAGTTAGACTTCGCTAATGAACTGAAGTGGAGATCAGCTAAAAAAGACAATAAATTTTTTAAAACGATATTTGGCGACCAATTAATACCTCAGCCATTGTTCGCAGCCATTAGTGACGGAAAGTTCAACCCGGAGACAAATTTTTTGATCGGACACAACCAATTGGAAGGACTTTACTATGAGTTGTCTGTAAGCAAAATACAGGTCCGGTATAACCCAAAAGAGGATTACATCGAAAATATTAGCAAACAATTAGTAGAAAGAGATATTAGCGATGAGTTCGTATGGATTCGGAACCGAACAATTCAGTTACAAACCGCACAGTTATATTCGGC
>JAQIWA010002706.1:0-12490 GCA_034693305.1 Eueremaeus valkanovi | reverse complement strand
ATATGTGTACGCGCCTCCCTGCAGCCCATTGGCAGACCTCCTAGAAGTTCTCCCTGCAGTAGCGAACGGCCGTCACATAAGTGGCGCAGTCGGTCAAGATTTAAAATAATCAAAACTCGTTACGCCTACGACGACACTCATCGCCCATCCACTGGTCGATGCCAACAAAAGAAGAGCAGAGACAACAAAGAGACCAACGACACCAAAGGCGACTCAAACGTCAACTCTTCGAGTTTAGAAGAAACAATCGTAGTTTCAATCCTTCACTGCCGGTCATCACTCTCTCTTATCAGCCGTTGTCCGTACTCAACGCAACCAAAACAATGCCTACGACAGGTACTAACGTCAGCTCAACCACAGTTCGTCAGCCGGACCCAAAGTTCGCAAAACTAAAAGGTAGAGATGGAGTCAAAGTCGAGTCTTTCTTCGCGGTTTTCAACCTGGTGTTCTCCACGCTCACCGACATGGAGAAAATCGTTAAACTTTCTTCGTATCTCGAAGGCAAGGCTTTTGATTTCTATGCTTCAGAAATATGCTCCGCAAACATATCGTCGCTTACCTGGTCTGATGTCGAGTCGAAGTTCGTAAACCAATTCGGACATACAGATATTCCTCCAATGACGGCAGCCATTCATAGACGACTCCGTTCATCTGAGACAGTACGCGAGTACTATGAGGACAAGGTCGAGCTTCTTCGCAAAATAAAACTCGACCCGGGAAGCATCGCAGACGCCCTCACCGATGGCCTACCAGACCGCTACCGATCGTACTTCTATGGGGAACGCTATACCGATACTGGAAAATGGTTACAGAAGGCATTGGACGTCGAGTCTGACCTCGCACGCAGGCAGTCATCTCACTCTCATTCGCACACACAGTCAAACTCAAACAAATCGAATGGCAAAACACACGCAAACATAACGGAAAGCAATGGCAATAAAGACCAGTCTAACAATCAGAATAACTACCGGAAGAACTCCATGGGTCAGAACGCACGTCCACCCAAGCCATGCATCTTCTGCAAGAAGAAGGGCTCTGTCGAGTGGCACTGGCATAAGGACTGCCCTATTCGACCGCAATCTGGTACGACTTCAAATGACTCACAAGATCCGCCCCCGCCGCCGCCTGCAGCAAACAACGTTACGACTTTGAAGTCATCGACTAACCGTCAGGCGCTCAATCAATTCATTACTGTAAGCGCACGCATAAGCAATTATGAGACGGAAGCTATCGTCGATACCGCTTCTACGACCAACATAGTCTCCACTCATCTCGTGACTGACTTACGTCTCCGAGTGGCAGACCTTCCGGAAGCCATTAGTCTCGCAGAAGGCTCAGCAAAGTCTGTTGGAAAGGTTTCGTTTAAGCTTACAATCGGAACTATTACTCGAGTGGTTACTGCAAATGTTTTGAACACTTTTCCGTATTTAATCCTATTGGGAGTCAACACTACTGCTGAGTTCCGACTGAACTTCATCGACTACTCTACACGCATAGCTCGCTGTATATCCTCCGGAAGCTCATCACTGGACGACAAGTCTTCAAAGCCCGGGGAGAGCAGTGACAAAGCCGTTTGTCAGACGAGTACTTCAGATGTTGTTAACGTGTTGATGCGCAGGGTAGTCACCCGGCAGCTAACGAATGTTTTTTACTCGAAAGCATTCTCACTAAATATAACTCAGTCTTCGCCGAACACAACAGCGATTTGGGCCGTATAGACATTGAAAAACATCGAATCAGGCTTACCGATGACATACCTGTAAAGCAGGTTCCGTACCGTCAATCAATTCCAATCAGGTCAAAGAGCTTTTTGACAAGGGTTTGATCAGAGAGTCAGTATCGCCCTATGCAGCTCCAACGACACTGGCGGACAAAAAGGATGGTACGAAACGTCTGTGTATAGACTATCGTCGCGTTAACGCCAAAACGATTCCCGACAGACAGCCGATGCCGAACATCTCTGATGTCATTGACCGCTTAAAAGTCGCGAAATTCTTCTCTAAACTTGATCTGGCCTGGGGCTACTGGCAGGTCTCCATGGCGGAAGAAGACATACAAAAGACTGCATTTGTAACTCAGTCTGGACACTATGAATGGCTTGTCCTTCCGTTTGGCCTTCGCAACGCACCGGCAAACTTTCAACGCGTCATTCAAAAGATTTTGGCCGAATTTCTGAACAAAGGAGTCTTCAACTACTTAGACGATATCGTCATTTGGGCTACAACTATAGAAGAGCACAACAAACTCCTGGAGAAAGTCCTGGCGCTACTCCGGAAGAACAACTGTAAGCTTCGACGCGAAAAATGTTAATTTTTGAAAGAAAAGATAGAATTTTTGGGTCATATTATCTCATCCGATACCGTCAGTCCGCCGCAGTCTAAGATAAAAGCTATAGTTGACTATCCCGTGCCGACTGATATCACTGGAATTCAACGCTTTCATGGCTTATCTAATTATTTGCGCGAATATATTAATGGTTTCTCAATTGTCGCCGAACCGATCACTCGACTTCTCAAGAAGAAGAGCAATGAGTTTCACTGGGGGTCAGAACAACAGAAAGCTTTCGTTAAACTGAAATCAATGATCTCTTCAACTCCATGTCGCCGTATCTACGACCCGTCCGCACACTGTGAGCTCCACACGGACGCCTCCAGGGTGGGGATTGGAGCCATTCTTCAACAGGATGGACAACCCGTTGGCTTCTTCTCTCGACGACTCTCAGACGCAGAAACACGTTATACCGCTACCGAACTGGAGTGTATGGCTGTTGTCGACGCGATTGAATACTTTCGCATATACTTAGAAGGAGTAAAGTTCACAGTAATCACTGATCACTCTGCCCTTCAATGGTTGTTCAAATTCGCAACAAATAAACGCCGACTCTTTCGCTGGTCTAAAGACTTATCGATTTATGACTTTACTGTTAAACATCGCGCAGGGAGTAAAATGGTACACGTAGACGCCCTCTCACGCGCACCTGTCAATCTCTTATTAGAGAATTCAAAGATATTAGACTCACAGAGAGATACTCTATCGGTATTCCCGGCTCATCAACCGGTAGCTAACGGTACAAAGACAGTCAATGCTATCGCTAACGCAAAACATCACTCATCTGAAGGATTGGCACAAATCAAGATCAAAGGCCGCTATCGAACAATAATTCCTGAGTCACTCAAACAAGACATACTACTGGAAGCACACGACAAGTCTGGCCATCCTGGCATCAGGAAGACCTCCCGGCAGGTCGCACAGAACTACTGGTGGGAATCCATTTACAAACATATACGACAATACGTAAAGTCATGTCACAACTGCCAAATTGTTAAGCCTTCGACTCAACCGACGTTTGGACAGTTACAACCGTTGCCTACACCTGATCGTCCATTGGATTTACTCTCTATCGACACTGTCGTTATGGGTGGTTCAGCTAATAATTCAAAGGCGAAATACATTCAAGTAGTTCTGGACCATCACTCGCGATACGTTTGGGCAAAAGCCACACCAACTAATACGGCACAAGCAGTCCGCTCACTCCTGGACGAGATATTCACTATTATCGGGAAACCAAAGAAACTACTGTCTGATAACGGGACTAACTTTCGGTCAAAACTATTGAAACGATTTCTTACTGACAATCAGTGCTCCCAAGTGTTCACCTCTACATATCACCCGCAGACGAACGGGGCTAACGAGAAAGTGAACGACACAATTGTCCGCTCTCTACGTATTGCACTTCAGGACAATCCAAACCTCAAATGGTCGACACTATTGCCTAAAGTCGTCGAACACTACAATCATACCATTCACTCGACGACTGGTTTCACTCCTGCGTTTCTCCTCCATGGAACCGACAGATTGGGCACTACAACCGATTTGAACGCCGCCCGAATACAAGCAAAACAAAAGTCGGACGCATTTAAAGCTTACAAAAAGGAACAATACGACTCAACTCATAAGCCTTTTATACTAAAGCCTGGAGATGTGGTTAAGCGAAGAATACCATCTAATCACCCATCGAATACAAAACTAACGCCAAAGTACGAAGCGCTATATACTGTCGTCTCGCAGTCCTCACCCGTGGTCTACCAGGTGCTTAACCCGTCGAAGAATCTGAAGCAAACCATACACGTTTCCCAACTCGAGCCCTATTATCAACGGGAGCCGAAGCTTCAAAGTGTCGGGGAGTGTGACGACTCATAGGTCACATAATATGTTAATGTTCTGATCAGTACTTTTCCGTAAACTCTTTCAATACTCTTATCTACACTAAACACGTTTTACTCTTTTACTCAATGAATGTATAGAATGTTCTCGGACTCTAATAGGCATATACGCCCCTCTAGTTTATATTAGGTCTGAATTCATATCATTCTAGGCATTCTAACGTAAGCCACTGTTCAGTGCAGTTCACGCCAAACCTCTCTCTTTTTATTACATGTCTTAAGTAGTGTAACGTTTAAGAACACAACTCATCAGTAATTATATATTTTATCGTTTATGTAATGCTTTTTAATTAGTGTTTTATTAAAGTATTTTATACAACAATTGTGTAATTATTGTGTGAATGTTGTGCAGTATCTATATGAGTACGCGCCTCCCTGCAGCTCATCGGCAGACCTCCTAGAAGTTCTCCCTGCAGTAGCGAACGGCCGTCACAATATAAAGTTTATAAGCCATATTGTTTGATCGTGATTTGAATGATTTCAAAAATTTGAACTACCAAAATGTTCTTTATCGATGATATTCGCTAACAAAAATTTTATTTAATTTCAATGTTTAATTAACTACATTATAAAAGCAACTTAATTGAAAGAATAATTAAAAATTATTCTAAATGTTTCAAAAATAAATTTACAATTTAACAATTATTGTAATTTTTCCAGTGTCTCCTGACAATGCAAGATCCAGGTATTTCCCAGCTTTATTGTTAGCTATTATTGTGTCAAGCGAAATTGAAGCACCACCTTTGAAAGTCTGCAAAATGTAGAAAAAAATAAATATTGAAAGCTCAATCGACTTTTAATAAAGAATCATGGTTAAAACATACTTTTCTATTCAATGCACCAAATATCTCGAAAACCAAAATCGAATCTTTTGGATAGGCTCTTTCTTTCTTGCAATGCAAGTCCCATTTCACTCCAACTTTGTTTTCTTGCAAATAGGTTCCACAAGTAGTTAAGCAATTCAAGCTAGCAAAATCAGTTATGGGAAACTACCGATAAAAGCAAATATGATTAAGAGAATCAATATAACTCAACAGTTATTCTTACTTTCACATCCTGTATCTTATTCTGAATGCATAGGTTAACCTGAGCTTTGTGGTCTATATGAATAATATTTATTTAAAATCATTTTCCAAGTTGTTATATTAATGATTAATTTCATTAAATATTAAAAATTTTTAAATTTCTCATCAGATATTATGATTTATTAAAAGCTTTTTAAACTTCAATCATTAGTTAGTTTTAGTTGTTGTTAGGTCTGTGTAATGGAAACATATATTATTTTGGTTATTATATGTCTTTGATAATGAATAAAAGTGATTTCTATTAAATTAATCATAAATTCAGTTTATTCTCAAAATCTGTGTTTAATTCAATGTTAATAAATATGAATAAAATAAAACAAATAAAGCAAATGAAGACATCCTAATATAGCTCATAGTAAAAAACCAATAAAAAATGTAAATGATATCAGAATTTTATTTGAAGGATTAAAGCATTTAATAGAAGTATCTGGCTGAGAAAGGCTCTGAATGATTTTGCATAATAGAAAGCAATGAAAAGTAAGCAAAAGCTATGAAATAGATAGAATATCCTGGTATAGAATGCAAGCAGTACTTTCTTGCTGTAAAATGTGTAAAAATTGGAATTAAGGGCAAATACCTGATATATTTGTTTGAAAAAGAACGCTTTCAATCCTCATTTTCATTTTTCCATCTTCACTAGGAGTGACAACTGCGTCTACCCATTCACCTCTCAGTTTAATGTCACCGTTTAATTTTCCTTTGATTGGAATAGTTATTTCTTTTTTCAACTTGATATCTTCCAAATGTGATTTGAGTGCGAAGTATTCACCAGCAATGTAAGCCTAACATTCATAGCAAATTACATTGAAAAACCAAGAGAAAGACAAAACTTTGAAGTTAGTATAACACAGACATTATTTTAATTCAAAAATTACCGATGTGAATCATAGAGAAGTTAAAATTAGTTATAGTTGATAAATTTACATAAGAACTTTTATAATAAATTAAATTTTATCTCAGAAATGGTGATGCGCAAGCTCGAATCTGTGAGATTAGTATTTTGAAAAACTTAAAAGCAAAGTGAATACGATTTGGAGGACTTGGTAGGTTTTCACTTATTTATTATTCTTTTATATATGTATATTTGCATATTTGAAAAATTTCAGCGTTTAATTAGGCGTTTAAAATGCACATTGAATAGAATGACTAGTTTGAGCGCCCAATTCAACGCTTCAACTTTTAAAATATGGAGAACTGTATTTAATTTTAGGCCAGATAACTAGCTCATGTTCTCGCTATGCACATGATAGGATGTCCGCCTTTCTGTCCTTGCACCATTTTTGTGAACATTTCCAAAATTATACTCATTTGTAGATTTTAAAGATTTTCAAATATCTGAAATTTTTCAACAATATTGACATGTTTACTACAGTAAAAGCAGTGCTGTGACAGCTACTATAGATACTAAAGATATGAATACCAATTGACCCAATTATCTTATAATAGTTGGTAGTATCAAGAATTTAACACAATTGAACTAATGTATACCAGTTTATAATAATTTCTGTCATCTGATACTCTGTATAAAATTCTCATGAGTGACTATTTTTTTTTTCAAGAGGATAGAACAATACAATGAATCTCTTTATTGGCAAGGGCATATATAAAAACTTACAGCTGCTGTAGTATCATCTGCTGCGAAAATCTCAATAACCACTGTAGACTCTCTTTTGGTCGGGTACATGTCCAGTTCAGTGCAGGCAAAGTTCCAATTTGCCTCATCAACTACCTTAATTAACGGAGTCTTACAAGTTGTTTTGCATTCGCTTCTCTTTGCATCACTTAGTGGTAACTATCGAGTAGATCATATATTATAGAACATAATTGATAGAGAGCAATAGTCTTGAATAATTTACAGCAATGTCGTCAATTTTGTCAAGAACGCAGAGTCGAGCTTCAGCTTTAGCTGCACAACAAATATATAATTTGAATGTAATTATTAAACAAGTATTTCCATTTTGAATTTACCTCCACTTTCTCTGTTTTAAGTATTGCAATTTTGGTAAGGATATTGCTTCATAGCGTTTTATTAGCCTACACACAATCGTTTCATAATTCAGGATTAAGCTCCAAGTACTTATCATCGTAATAATAAGTATACTTTTCTATAATTCTAGCATTATTTTTACCATTGGTTTCTGATCAGGCCCCATTTTCTCAATCCCTTATCATAGAGTCTGTTGCCCCACAGAAAGTAACCTTAATCATGAATGTGGAGGTAAAAGTGACTATAAGACAAAATACCTGGTTTATTTGCTTGAATGTGTGCGTTTTCAATTGTTATCCTGATCTTTACATCTTTTGAAGTATCAGGAATTTGCGTTGTTTCCGTAGGAGAAACTGTAGAAATTTTATCTTCGATATCGAACAAATATTTTTCATAATCTTTACACCATACATGTAAAAGGTGCTGACTAGCTATAGGGTTTTTAAGAATCCAACTAATATCATGATAAAGACAAGTAAATTCGTTTTTCTCCAGATCTATTATTATGTTCGAATCTTCAGTACAGTACCCAGCAAAAGGTTTTGAATTTAAATGAGTTAGACTATTATTTTGTAAATACAACTTTATATTTTTCGTTGGATTCGATAAATTCGATTTTTCAAGGTTTTCTTCATTGATTTTGTTCTGGCCCAAATAAATTTCAATTTTTTCGCTTCCAAATGTTAAACTATTTTTTGCTAAAGTTCTGATTTCATTATTTTCCAAGTGAATTTCTCTTAAGTGTATCAAGTTCGTGAATGCATTTTCGCTGATTGCCTCAAGAGACATAATATTATTCAATGTAAGTTTTTCTAAGTTTGTGAATTTATTGAAATTCTTAACTTCAGGCATATTGATAGTGCTCTTCACTATTTCAATTGATATTATTTCGTCGTTGCCATTTTCTATAAATTTTTCCACGTTGAAATTATCATTATTTCCGGTAAGTTTTATATTTTTGGCATGAAGACCATCTATGTTAATTATTTTGGTATTTTCAAGAATTAATGTATTTGTTGTTATTTTTTCAAGCTTGTTTTTAATATCATGGTCAACAGAATTACCAACAATTTTTATCGACTCAAATATGAATGGTCTTTTTAATGATGGCAATTGGTCTTTTGTGCAGATAAGCTCTTTGTTACCGAGGTGGCAGTCGCACTTGATTTCGCCATTGAATTTCAATTCATACGTATGCGGACATTGAAATGGCAATGATGTCACACTCGACATACATGTCACACAAATTAATACAAACGATAAATCTATTTATCAAAAATATTATACAAAAAATTAATTAAAACTTATTTTTTAATTTTACATTGGATTATTTTTTAAACAAGCACTATTAGCTACATTGGGGTTGTTCTATGAATATTTATCGTATATCGAAAGCAGTTTCCGTGTAATTCATAAACCTTCTTTTTTAGTTTAAGATAAACCTTCTCTCGCCATTTCACCAAACTTCTGCTAATATTTCAAAACAATTTATCTATACAAATATCTTAGGCAAAATTACGGCAATATTTTGGCATATTTAAAGGAAAACCTAGTTTTTATTTGCAATCAGATATTATCTAAGACAATAGAACAACATAATAAAAATAATCTTACTAACAACGTAGTTTCAATCTGACTTGCGAAAATAATACAAAAAATCCTTAACAAACATAGTGATACTTATGGCGAATCTATATTGGTCAATTCTATCTTCCTGTCTTTATTTGCAATGGGATAAAATATGCGAAATTGGTTAATTAACAACCTACATAATTTACTTTGCCTGAATATCAACAACAGGCCAAGGTGAACAATAAAATTACTTCAAGAAATTGTTTACCAAGTATGTCTAAAGGAGCCGAATGTGGGCGGGTAATTTATTAGGGAGATCTGATGATATGTTTTGCAAATATATGGATAAATAACTAGCAAAAAATTTTGAAAATTTTCAAATTTGTTGAGATTAATTTTATAAATTCCCATAGAAGGCGTTAAAACAAAAGCGTTGCTACGTTGTAAATTATAATATTTTATTTTGTTTTAGTTTGAAAAATGCTCGGTTTTTTGGAAGCTTTTTTTTGGAAAAAGGTAGGTAGTGCAGACATGTCATTTTAGAACTCGTTTATTAATATGATTGATTTTTTGATAGGCACAATAAATAGGTATTTTTTTCGAGAACATAATAAATTGTTTCAAACTTTATTTCGTTATAATAGAATATTATGTGATATAATAGGATTATATGAATTTACATATGAGAAACTATGTACTTAAATATAGGTGTGTTCTGTGAGTCAATAGTTAAATTGTAAATAAAAAGTGTTGAAATTAATCTAACATAACGTACTTTAACATATTTTAAAATAAAATTCAAAATTGGACTAAAATATTATTTTTATCTTAAACAAGAATGTCATCTAAATGTAAAACAAATAAAATTGATATCAATTTGAATCAAATGAATGATAACTTTATTCGTATAACAATTGAATTTTTGAAAATTTTAACAATGATATGTTTGAGAATATTAATCCGTTAACTTAAAGCTCATTTTAACTGCCAATAGTTGAAGAGAAAGACAGACTATTATTGATACTTAAGATAATAAAATTATATTTAAGTTTAACACTATTTCGCCTAAAATATTCTAAATTTCAACAGTCCTACTGTTATTCATAACTACATTAATTAACATTTCCTTCAATAAAAGCACTGTACCGAAAGTATGGAAGACCGCCTATCTCAAAAAGCTATTTAAAGGTGATAACAGAATGGACCTGTTAACAGTTTCAGACCTATTTCCATTCTGCCGACTATAAGTAAAGTGATGTGCAATTGATCTATGTCAACTTTTATGTATATCTGAATAACAACAATCTGTTAAGTGACCGACAATTCGGCTTTAGAAGCAGTCACTTCTGTTCTGATGTTCTCCTAACGATACTCTATGATAATCTGAATAACAAAATAAAAACTGCAGTCAGTTTGGATATCAGAAAAGCATTTGACACTGTTAATCACAAGATACTTCTGCATACTTCTGAATCACAAGCTCTTCAGACTAGCCCTGGATGTCAGAGCTGTGCAATGGTTTGTCTTACTTCAAAGAAAGAAAACAATAAGTTAAGGAAAATAACTGCAAATCTGATATACGCAGTGAATATAGGCGTTCAACAAGGGCCAATTTTAGAGCCACTACTGTTTGCCATATATATTAATGACCTGTCGGATATGGATAACAATGGGAACTCATTTTTAATGCGGATGACTGCAGTATAATATTTGCCCCCAAAATCACGAATTAGAAGACAAATCAATGCTGCCATGATTAAAATCAATGACTATATAGCAGCCAATCGATTGTCTCTTAATATATAGAAAACAATATATATGTTAATTAATCCTACGGGACATCAGATAAAAAATATTAACATAAGATTTAGAAATTTATCTGTGTTGAGGGCAATGGATGTCAAAGTTCTAGGGATATTATTTGACCTAAACCACAATTTTAAAAATCATATTAATACTATTTGTGATAAAGTGGAAAAAAGGGTTAATGTTTTGTCAAAAATAAGAGACTTTCTACCTGAAAAACTATTAATTACCATATATAAATCATTAGTTCTGCCAACATTTTACTATAGTAATTGTGTCTATTTTTCTCTTATCCGTCTCATTTGAAAAGAATCTAAAATTGCATAAAAAACACACTCATATCATCACATCTACAGATTCTCATTATCTATTACCAAGGCTGGGGTTGAAAGATTTTTTACAGAGTTTATTTTTTCGTTAATTTTCATTTATAATTGTGTGAATAAACTATCAGCTAATTTGTGCAAATCTATTTTTAACCACACAAATGCTCTCAAAGAACAAGATAATCTAATGAGCAAGTTGGTCTAAAAAAATAACCATTTAACATGTTTTAGAAACTATATTATATAAACTAGTTCAAATTTTTAATAGAATCAATGTAACTTTTAGAACAGAGAAGACTTTCAGTGAATTTGTTAATATTTTAAAAAATTACAAATTTTAAGATTTTATAAATACTTAGTATTTTTATATTTACATTTATTGTTATTGTAATTTATTGTATGGAAGGAATATGTCTGGACTATAATTATTGAGCTCGCGCTTGCGTTTTACACAGCTATTCCAATCGAACAATGGTTCGAATTGAAGAGTATATTAATGCTAACCATTATTTAGTCCCACTTTAATTGATAATTGCTCAGAAATGGCAGGCTTTAAAAGACAAGTCATATCAAATAGAAATTTACATTTTCTATAGAAATATTTGTAACTTCACTAAAGAAATCTACATAAATAAATTCACCGAATCTCCACAGCCTCCCAAATCTCAGGGTGTTGGCGCTGTTATTTAAGGCGTTAGCTGTACTAACTTAAATGGTAACTGAGTAGTGGGTTGGCACCCGGATCGAGTCAGATGTTTCTTTCTGATGAATGAATTGAATATGGCTTGGTTTGGGCAAAAAGATCAGAGGGGATTTCAGACTGAAGGTCCAAAAATTCAGTAATCTGAATGATATAACCACTAGCTGAATATAAAGTGTTTTCAAATGTATACATTTAAAACTGAGACACTTTTCTGCATATCGTAACAATGAGTGATGTAGAGATCTCCGGCTTAGCATGATAAAGCCCCGGGTAAGCCAGAAAACTTCCCCAGGTCCGCCTTGATTAAAATGTTTTGAACATTATGTAGAAGAAATTGTGCACTGAAAATTATTGTTATCAAAATTATAAATGGTTTCAAAAAATTACGCGATATATAAGAAAAAAGTGGCCGAAAGCAGTGCAAGTGTACCCGTGAAGAGTGTCGCAAAACACTTCGCAAAATAATAGAATGAGGTTCTGTAAACTTTTAAGAATCGAAAAAAATTCAATTCAATTCATTATATAATGTATTTTTTTGAGACCAAATGCTATTAAAATAAATTCAATAGATTTTATGATTAATAAAATATTCAGTCCAGACATATTCGGTCTAAACCTAATTTGTTTCGGACTCTCTCACGGAAGAACAGCACTAGTTGAGTGATCAGGGTCCTTAAATTCAATTCAATTGATTTACCGAATTCTAACTATATAAACAAGCACGAACGTTATTACCAGCGAGTATACTTTGGATCAATTGGTGATAATTTTGACAATATAGCCATAAG
>JAQIWA010002705.1:0-12492 GCA_034693305.1 Eueremaeus valkanovi | reverse complement strand
TTAGATTCAGGGAAGAGCGCGCGCTCGACATACACTAAAGGCTATAACGCTTTGACAGTGAACGGGTAGCGCGAGAGCAGCGATTTGTTGAGACAAACAATGCTCTGCAGTCAGTATTGTACGGGTTTAACGTGTTTTTAAACAAACAGTGCTTCAGAGACGGCACTAAACAAACACTAAATATAAGCAATGATTGATTCATTAGTTGTTTCAAACATATCACCCACCGCTAGTTTCACAGCTAGTAATTTTCTAAACCTTGTTCTATTAACAAATTATAAATGATAAGCTTAGTGTTTTTAGCGAGTAAACTCGCTTATGTTCTTGAGATTGTCTGTCCGTCTGTCTGTCTGTCCGTCTGTCTGTCTGCCTGTCCACCATTGTTGTAAAAATTTTCAAGAGATCTAAACATAAGCTATAAAATGAATTGATTTCTGTATAAAAAATGATTATTTTTGACCACTAATTAAGACTAAATCACTAATAGCTGTCAAACCTTATACTGTATGCGGCTTTAGGCCTAGTCTTCCCATTAAGACACTGTATTTTCTGAGCTTTGATACCAAATAAATGGGTTTCCATAGAAACCAGAGCTGAACTAAGAGCTGACTATATTGTGACGGCTAAGAGCTGTCTAACTGATACGAACTGATACTATCGCTGTGACGCAAGTCTCTGACCAGTCTCCCGATCCCGTGATCACTGCTGATAACCAAACTGGCAACGAGTGTCACCCCCTAAGTGTGCGCTAACATACCTGAGTCGCCACAATATTGTCAAGATTATCAGCAATAGATCCCTGGTATACTCGCTGGTAATAACGTTCGTGCTTGTTTAAACTCACTCCAAAAGTAATTGTGCGAAGATTGTTATGATTGCCAGGAAATAGGTTCAGAGAAAAGCTGGAAAAAGGAATTGAAAACCGGATTCAAGCAGAGCTCCAAAGTAGAGCAGAGCCACTCATAGTTAGCGCGGACTCATTTGCAACAATGAAAGCGGTGTGAACTCAAATTCCAACTCTCAGTGCTTTTTATTCACTAAACGTCCGTCCAATGAGGATGAATGCAGAGTGAAAATAGTCGAAAATAGTCAGTGAATGAACTGATAGAGAGTTTGGTTGAAATATTGATAAATGCAAAACTCAAACGATTATCGCTTTCTCTCATTTGTTCTCAAATTTATACTTGTTAATGTACTTGAGAAGCTGTCTGTCTGTACACCATTGTTGTCAACATTTTAAAAATTTTGAAAATTATACTGATTTTTAGATTTTCATGTTTTTCAAAAATTTGATATTTTCCAACAATAACAACAACACAAACGTCATTACCAGTCAGTATACAACTCCTGTGTTGAATTCCTGTAACGATTCTATTCTATTCTGTTCTATTGCAGCAGAGGTGCAATTTCAACCATTGGCACGACCCTGGTCTATTAATAACAGTCATCTTTTAACCAAAACTGTTTCTTTGCCAACAGATGGCGCGCTCTCTCTCTCTCCCTCTGTCGTCAATGGAGTCTGTCGTCTGTTCTTCGGCCGACTGTTCTCTGTCTGAGCAGAACAGTAGTGCCGACAGCAGTGGTGTCGAAGACATCTATCTGATGGTCGACAGCGGCGCCACTCTCACCAACAGGAAGTTCCAGAAGGACTTGGAGGCAGTTCTGCAGAGAAGCAAACGCTCCGGTATTCGCACAAATGCACAAATGTGTCTCTCTGTCCACTATATGCCTCTCTCTCTCTCTGTCCACTATCTCTCTCTAATAGGAGTACAGAAGATCGTATGTAAGGCGAGTCACGCGCAGAGCAGTCGCGACGCTCTCCGTCTCTCTCGACTCTATCCGAGTATTGAATCAAATCTTTTCAAAACTATTCAAAACTCAAACCTTTTTCCGTTCCGCTCTTCAGAAACACTTTTCTCGACCGCAGGTAACGGAAACGGAAATACAAATCCATTCATTCATTCATTCTTTCATTCATTCATTTGTGTGAAGGCATTAATTCTCACGAAAGCAAACTCTGGAACGAAGACTCCGAACCTCTAATCACAGGTCACTCTCACTCTCACTCTCTGTCTGTCTGTTAATCCATTCGCTAATCCGTTAATCCGTTAATCTGTTCGCAGATCTGATCCGAAACCCCGAATGCGTGGCAATCGGCGAATGCGGTCTCAAAACACTACTCTCTCTCTACTGTATACTCTCGTGACTCTATAACCCCTCCGTCCGCTCCCCTCCCCTCCCCCAGGTCTGGACTTCAGTCACGAGCATTCGCCTCACGTGACGCAACTGGAAGTGTTCGAACGTCACGTGCAGTTGGCCTGTCGTCTGAAAGCCAGCGGATGTCAGAAGCCTCTCCTGGTGCACGAGAGACACGCCCACCAACAAGTGTACGGACACACAGACACAGACAGACAGACAAAGCCCTCTCAAACCCCTTCTCTCATTCCTCTCTCTTTGTGCGCAGAATCGAGATCCTGAGTCGCTTCGCACCGGAACTGCCTTCGCTTGTGCTGCACGGCTTCAGCGGAACGCAACAACAATACGTGGAGTACTCGCGCCTCCAAACCCACTCTCCCACCTATATCTCGCTTAGCGGTCGGTCACACACACACACACAGACAGACATAATTGCATTATTGCAACTCACGCTCTCTCTGTCACTGTTAGGCGCGTGTCTGTGCAAAGACAAGTCCGAGTCGGAGGGCGTGCGTTCGCTGCTCAGAGACAAACGAATCGATTTGAAGCAAATCCGTAAATATATTAATTGAATGAATGATTGAATCAATTAATGAATCTCTCTATCTGCGGCCAGTGGTCTGCAGTGACAGTCCCTGGGCATATCCGAACGTCAGAGCGGCCAGACTCAGTGCTGTGGTCAAGAGCGCAGTGACCGACCGCTCCAAAGCATTTCTGCACAGGTCAGTCACTCACTCACTCACTCACTCTATTCTATTGTCTTCTATTGTCTGCTATGCATCTACTCTCAGGTACTGCACGTTCCAGCGCAATGAGCCGTGCTCCCTGGCCACAACAGTGGAACTGATTGGCGCCCATCTGGCTGTGAGGCCGGAAGAGGTCGCTCTGCAGACCACTTACAACGCTCTCAAAGTATTCGCTTTGACTGCCTGACCACGCTCTGAGTGCACACACTGTGCGAGTGTCGCGCGATTTCAACAATCAATGAATGAATGAAATAATTATTGTTTAATAAAATAGAAAACAAAACAAAACAAAAATATTTTCAAAATTATTATTCCGTCTGTCCCTCCGTCTGTCCCTCCGTCTGTCCGTCCGTCCGTCCGTCCGTCCGTCAGTTCCTCAGAATCATGACAGTCAACAGACCCAATACGTACGAGACCTACACAGACAGACAGACAGACAGAGAATAATATTAATATTCAGATATTGAGTGCAATAATTATTATTGTGAATGAATGACTGAATGACTGAATACTAGACTTACGACCAGTTTGTGAGTGAATCCGATTCTGAAGAAGGACTGGCTCTGCTCCTCGTGCGGCAACAATAGCACAGCCAACAGAATGACTGCCAAACAGTAAGTCATCGCTTGACTCACAGACGACGACGACGACCGCTGGCCTCCTCTCTGGGCGGCCGCCCTGTGCTCTCCCGCTGCTGCTGCTGCTGTGCTGGTCTGTCTGTCTGTTCCAGTGCCTGAGTAGTGGAACTGGCGGCACTGACTGTGCTGCTCATTGTGCTCACTGGTGCTGAGAATGGGTGCGAAGCGGTCGCTGGCGTCGATTGCCGTGTCGTCACTCTGTTGTCGACTGTCGTCTGTGTCTGTGTTGTGGCACTGAATCACTTTCTGGCCAGTGCTGAGAGCGCGCGACTCAGAGCTGATTTGGAGCAAAAACTTTTCCGAAACTATTGTTTGGTCTTTGAGGCGAACAGAACTGAAATCAAATCAATTGAATTGATTGTCAGTTATGTCACAACTCTGTACTACTGAATGAATCAATGAATGAATGAATGAATGAGTGCAATCAATTGTACTGTACTGTAGTTGTGCTCATTTACTCATTCATTAATTGATTCATTGATTGACTCACATGTCGAGGCAATGACGCGACCGAATGACTCCGTGCGCGCAACTCAGAGCAAAGGCCGACGGATTGGTCGACAGAACTGCAAAACAATGAAAGAAAGAAAGAAAGAAAAAAGAGTACTATTAGGCCAGGTATACAGACTATTAGTACTACTGTACAACAATAGATATTCATATCATATCATAAATATAGTATTGATTATTCACGCGTGAACTTGAGTCCGAAGTCGTACGGGTTGTACAGGGTCAGTGTGAGTGTGCGCACTCGGCCGCCGCAGAACTGCAGACAGGGAGGGAAGACGAACACCGGCACCGAAGACGCCGACGAAGAAGTCTTGTGGTTCGCATCAATCATCTCTCTGTCTGTCTGTCTGTCTGTCTGAATGAATGACAGACTTGTGTTTTCTGTTGTTATTGTTATTGTTTTTGTTTGTCATTGTCGTTGTCCTGACAACCAAACAGAGAGAGAGAGAGAGCGCGCGATTCAAAAGCGATTGTCAGTCGAAGAGAGTTTCCGAATAAAAAGATTGAAAACCAAAAGCTTTGGATATTTTCGGATCTCGTGCTCAGCCTCTGAACCACTTTGTGTGTGACTGACTCTGAGACACAGTATTCATAGTTCTTGAATGTTATTCTGAGAGCGCAAACGCAAACTCTTTTCAAGAATTGAATTGAATTTCAGACCAAAAGTGAAGAGAATTTCCGAAAAATTCTTTATTCAATGAAATCAATGACTGAATGAATGAATGAATGAATGAATGAATGAATGAATGAATGAACGATTGGATCAAATATTAAATACAAAAACAAATCAATTAATCAATGAATTAATAAATGAATGAATGAATGACTGCAACAATGACTGCGGATCTACTCAGAGCTGGTCTTCTTCGGCGGTCGTCGAGTATAGAAGAGAATGTAAGCGCGAGAGTCGTCATCTGAAGGCCGTTCGCGCGTCACTGTCTCGTCGTTGAAGTGCAGCCATTGGTCGTCAGCGCTGTTGTCGTTGTCGTTGTCGTCGTCGTCATTGGTTTGTCGCGCAAAGCACGTGTAGTGACCACTGGCCGCAGAGCCTCTGAATCATTTCATTTGATTAGTGGATACCAATTACTAATTTACAGTTCCCTGCCCTCCCATCCCATCCCATCGCGTGCTTACCGGTGACAGACGATTGCGTTCAAGTCATACAACGGATTCTCGCTTTCCTTCGGTTCGATCACAAGCGAAGAGATGTCCAGAGGAGTGGACAGCGGGAAGCGAACGCTCTCCGACAGCTTGTACACCTGTGCAGTAGTCAACAAGTCAGTAGTGGTCAGTCAGTGCAGTGCAGTGGTACCGTACCTGCGCTACGCTGGACGACGCTGTGGTGCTGTGTGTCGAGCGCGTGACAAAGAGGAAGCGCTTCAGACATATGATGAGAGTGTTGGGCGCGCGCATCACTCGCAACGACTTCTGCGCCGAACGCAAGCGCTGACACCCGCTACAGAACCACTGGTTGTTGTCCCCCTGCCCCTCCTGGCCGTCGTCCAGACACTCGTTGCCGACGAACGCCTCCAAACACGTGTCCAAAGACAGAACATCACTCGGAGTGGCCGTGGTGGTCGGCTCCTGGTCCTGGTCTGTGCCCACCTGAGGCTGTGCTCCTGGTGCGCCGCCGACCACTAGTGGCCATTCGGTGGTTAGAGGCGAAGTCAGGACTGATGCAGAGGCTGAGGAGGACTGATCCTGAGAGTGGAAGTGAACGCAAAGCGCATCCGATTCCGACAACTGCACCAAACCATCTACAAGAGCACAGGGAGGCATTACTCATTACAGCACAACACATTACCTGTCTTTGGTTTTGTGTGAGACTTACTGCGCGACACTTCGCATCCGTCGCACGTGATGGCCCACGAGCACCGGCAACAGTCTGTAGATATGGACAGACAGACAGAGTATTTATAGAGCAGACAGAGAGAGAGAGAGGGATTGCATACTAATTGCGTCGCGCTCGACGAAGAGCAGTCTATAAGTACTGGTCACACATTGTTGAGGCACTCGCGCGTCCACCAGAGCGTACACCTGAGCAGAATCGAGTTGAGCGCTGACCCGGATCATGAGCGAGCCTATGACTGCGCGCGACAAACAAATAGAAGAGAAGAGAAATAATTTCGAGTTTTGCCAAAATTCAAATTCAAAACACAATAATAATTACTGCACTCATCAGAGTGTGCAGTCTGTGTGTGCGCGCGAGAGAGAGAGAGAGAGAGAGAACTGACCGGAGAAGCGGTTTCTGTTGTCTCCGAAACGGAACACAAGCGGAATCGCGAAACTCCTGTTCCTCAGCAGCACATGACTGACGACGGCTGCTGTCGTCGTTGTCGTCGTCTCCAGTGTGTCAGCCGAGCACTGGCCGAAACTGTGTCGGGTCACGTGTTGAGCACAGGCCGGGCAGGGGAAGGGCGAGAGAGGACTGTTGTCTGGCGTGTAGTGTTTGAGCGCTGCGTCCAAACAGGGCTCACAGAAGAGTCCGTCCGGACAGGCGGGCGAGTGCCAGACCAGTGCGCTCACGCTCTGCTCCTCCAGACAGATGATACAGGTGCGGCGGCGGCGGAGGCGCGCACTCTCCTCTCCACTATCATTGCAGTGGTTGGGCACCTGATTCAGTTGAAAGGCGTTCAGTTGTCGTCTGTCGTCCAGTGCGATGATGTCGTCGCTGTCGTCGAGCACTCGTACGACTCGTCCGGAAGAGAGTTCTGCGAAACAGATGTCTTCCGGCGGAAGTGCTTTCAACTCGTCTTCGCTTTCTCTGAGTTTGCGCTTCAGGTCTGCGACTGCGCACTCGTACTTGTTGTCGACGCACACGGAGATTGGTCGGCCACCTGAAGAGGACGAGGATGACTGGCCACTGGCGCTGGAGGAGGAGAGAGCGGTGAAGAAGATTTGGAAAGTCTTTTGCTTTTGGAGCGGAAGCGGAAGTGTGAGGAACATGAATGGCTCGAACGTCTTGCTGACAGTCAGGCAGTGGTCGCACACCAGACGACTGCACAGTTGGCCCTGGAAGGTGTCCACGACGCACGACCGGCCGGAAGTGCGCTCATACCTGTCCCAGGCACGTCCGGCCACCTGTGCGTCGTCTTCTTCTGCCGTCTGCTTGTCTGTGCGCATGCGCTTGCGCTGAGTTGAGTCGCAGTTCTTGTGGTCAGCGCTGGTCAGCAGCGATCCTGAGGACGACGAGTCCAGTCCAGAGACCAGTCCATTGGGGGGCCGGCAGGTGGCCTGGGAGGAGACGAGTTCGTTGTGCACGCTCTCCAGGAGCAGCGCCAGGAACTCCTGCGCGTCGTGCTGTCGTCCGTCGCCTAAGGCCACGTGTCTTCTGGCCATTGCGTCGCGAAAGCCCTCTGCGCGCACTGAACCGCCGCAGCCAATACTCTTCTGCCTGTACTCAGACAAGAGCGCCACCAATTGGCCGGCGATCGAGTCAGCGGCGAACGAGAGGTCAGAGACCTTGGATTGGGTCACATGACCGACGAATTGAGTGGTGAAGCGCCGGATGTGAACCAGACTCTGAATGACGGCGTTCTGGTAGCACGTGTTGCCCAGGTTGCACAGTCCGGCCCCACACGGCCCACCTGTGCTGCTCTCGCTCTCCTTCTGCTCCTGTGCTGCACACCCGGGCTGCTGCTGCTCTGAGGGCCAGTCCAGCGGTATGGCCGTGTCCTGCAGTGTCTGCTGTGGCCAGTCTTGTTGGTCGTGAAGAGACATGAGTGCACGCGAAGAGGCAGTGACGCAGTGGACAGCCATTACATGCAAAGCGATTGTCGATAGAATCGATGCGAAAAAACCAACAATCGGTGAGTGAATGGATGAGCGCGTGATTAGAGTACAGGAGTATTGTTTGCGTTGAATGGCTTCAACAGAAGGCTATCACTTCGACGACAGACACATTGAAATGCGTCGACTCTGACGACAGACAGACAGACAGAGAGAGAGAGAGAGAGAGAATTGAATTATTGAATTGATTTCAGAAATTAAGTCTATTTTTCACAATTTTCTGATCGATAGCAATAGTAATACTGTAGTAATAGTAATCGACTGCATATCGACTGCACAGCCCTTCGCATAAGACGTACGCTCATTATTGGCAGTGTTCTAATAGCGCCCCCTGCCTGCCCACCTGAGCAGGCTACATACCTGAGCAGGTAAGTGGTTCATTGTCGAATGTGTGGCACCGGTCTGTTTCGCCGCGTGTCAGCGACTCGTCCAGAAAGAGTCCGAACTTTCCTCCGCCCGAACCGATGCACAGGGAACGGCTCTGTAGAGCGCAGGCGCACAGAAAGAGAGACAGAGATTAGTAAAGTGTAAATACAGTGTAGAGCGCGAGAGAGAGAGAGAGGACTGAACTGAAGCGGAGAGGAAGAGCTGTTGCGAGTGCGAGACCGGTGACTGCAGTGCTTCCGCGTCCGCCTCCCTGTGCAGAGCGACCCAGGAGTACTTCTTCCTTTGCGGCGCCAGCACGAACAAGAATGTCTCTCCGGTGCCGAAGTACTGGCCCGACTTGGTCTGCGCCAGGTCCAGACGCCGCGACCAGGCAGTGGAGCAGAAGGCGCCGAAGATCTGTGTGAGAAGAGGTGTGCGCGTGACTCAGTACAGTAGTATGTCTGTGCCGTACCATACTGGCCGTATGACATTTACATACCTGTGCCGAAATCGTCTTTATAATCAGAACTGACGGACAGAGCAGAGAGAAGAGCAGAGGAGAGAGGATAAGAGAGATTGCAGATGTGCTTTGTTGTCATGACAACAGTTCTGTACTCACGTGTGGGCTCGTGATCGCTGCACAGCGTATAGAAGTGTTGCAGAGAACTGCCTGCGCGAGAGAGAGAGAGGGAGACTGTACTGTATTGTATTGTACTGTTGTGACACACAATGTATATAAAGTGTGTCGAAAGTAGGCCTCAATTGTTGTGAAGCGCGTTATGAGAAGTGATCTGAATATACTCGACTCGGGGTCTAATCTCTATACTGTATAAACAACATTGGATTCCGCGAATTGCGGACCAGAGATCGCGCGCTCACAACAATCAGACCGACTTTGGAGAGAGATTTGGAAATCATATACAGCTCGCACTGTGCGCACAGGGCATAAACTGTATCTGTTTCGATCATTGGTGCTGAGCGCGACTGCCTTTCAATTGTCTGCTCTCAGACTCAGACTCAGTGGAAGTGGAAGTGATCGCAGAGTTCTTAGAAGTGATTAAAAGGCAGTCGCGCTCTGAGATGTGCTCTAAGGCTGAGCCTGTGCTCCACATCTGAGCTTTGATACCATTTTCTTCGGAACAGAACACAACAATAGGCTCTCTGACACAGACTCGCTCCGGAATCCATTCCCACAAGACGTCCAGGTCTGCAGTGACAGTGAGTGAGTGACAGTGAGAGACATGAGATTTATATTTATATTTATATTCATATACCGTTCCAATCGGTCAGAATGGACGACTTGAATCTTCGCGGCGCTATTCTGGCGCCCAAACAGTACTCCTTCACTGATATGATGTCTGCGGTACGGATACGGATCAGCCAATACAGTACAGAGCACAGAGGAATGGCATACCTGGGCGCGTGTGGATCGGAGACTCGCTGTAGCAAAGACTAGAGGAACGGATTTCTGCTTTGCTTTTGGCGCGCGATATGTCTTCAAAAGAAGAAATAAATAAATGAATAAATGAATGCATTGTTTGTTCTCATTGTTTGCACGCATTGTTGGAAACCTTTGTGCGATAAGCGCGTGATCTTCAGCGCTGAGGCAATCAGTTGTTGTGGAGACACGTGTTCGTGAATGGACTCACAGAAGCGACGCATGCGCTCCAGAGTCAGGCCAGAGTCGATAACTGGCTCTTGCGCTGCCGTCGCTGCTGTTCCTGCTTTGCGCTGCTGTTTGTCGAAGAGCAGTGCCAGCGCGAGCGCCACTCGGAAGAGGAACTTCTCGCCCTCGACCAGGAAACAGTCCATCACTCGGACGCAGTGGTGCACAGGCAGAGAGAAGATCCCTTTGAAGGCACAGTAGGAATAGAGTAGAGTAGGGGCTGGGGGCTGGGGGCTGGGTAGACATGTACTGTACTGTACAGTGCAGTGCAGTATTCATACATTGGAGGTATTCGGCGAAACACATGTCCACAGCGTTGTTCTTGAGCTTGTGTCGGGCCTCTGCGCCCAACTTACTGCGCATGACTCCGAACTTGTTGGTCAGCTTTATCAGGATTATGGCGTCGCGAGCCTTGTCCGCACGAGTCGTTCCCAAGAACTTCAGACGTTTGGAGTTGAGCTGTGAGTCAATGAATGAATGAATGAATGAATGCTTTGTTTACTCTTTACACACAAAACGTGTTAATAATGAATGAATGAATGGTTTGAACTAAACTGACCAATGAATACATTGTTTCGTACGTCTCGTTCGAGTCGTGAAAGTGCAACAATAGAGCAGTCAATGGATACACGAGAGGAGCAAAGGTCACGTGTGGACAGGCTATCAGACAGACAGAGAGAGAACGTGTTTACAGACAGACGGACAGCCAGTTGAGGCAATTGGACTGACATTGACTGAGACGCCAGAGGACAGCCGTTATCTCGCGCTTTCCGTTCTGGTTGAGAGCGAAGAAGCGCGCGATTCGCGGATCCACAAACAGCGGCAACTTTTTCGTCTCCAGTCTCTTCTGCTGCTCCTCATCCCCATCCTCGTGCTCATCCTCGTGCTCATCCTCCCTGTGCGCGTGTGCTTTGCTTTGGTGCTCTCTTTGGCCGATGGTTGTGTCAGAGGAGTGTTTGGTCGCGATCTGTGTCCACAAGTGTCTGCGGACGGTGTCATCCAAGCCGATGGACGTCTGTCTCATCACTGCTTTCAACTGCTTCAGAGAAATGGCCTTCAGGTCAAGGGTCACTCGGGTCGTGACCTCCAGCTGAAGACCAGCCGTCGTCTGAGAGACGCTTTGCGATCGCATTGCTATAGAGAAAGAGGGAAACGCCCACCAAAACAGTCGTCCGTCCAATCAGATGACACCTCTGTCTCAGTGTCTCTGTCCTCACATCAAGTACGTCAGTCAGTCAGTAGTACATTCTGTGACAGAATTTCTGTCCCCTGTGTTGTACTTATTCAACAATGTATTAATACCGTAGTTACAGATCATTACAGTTCATTGGTCTTCAGCACAATTAAGCCTTAATTATTTGACGCTTTATGGCACAGACTGGACAGCTCTTACAGACTGGACAGATAGATGTGTGTCTCTCTCTCTGTCTGTCCAACAGTCAGGACAACTGTTTGTTTGCAAGAGTTTCTAAATCTATTTTATTATTTCATTTGATTTCCCGTCACTCCGATTCGCAATTCGTTTAGTTTAGCTCTGAATCTGAATCTGATGTGCAGTTCGGCAGTGCATGACTGCATGACTGCACGACTCTCTGCTCACTGCTTGCACACACACATGGAGTCTGCTCTGCTCTGCTCTGCGCTCGTGTTCACAACAATAGTTTCAATGATTTCAATAAAAAATATAAGTTTTATTCAAAGCTATTCTCGACTTCAATACACGTCTTATTGATTAACAAACACGTGATTCACGCGCTCCGGCTGTCTGAGGCGACCAGGTCAGAGGTCAGAGGTGAGTGCCTGCCTGCCACTCCTCCCATGTCCCTCCAGTCCGCGCTCTTTGTCCTGTCCGCTGCGTGTGTGCGCATGAGCGGCGGCCAATCACATGACACTGGAGATGAGACTACGACACACATCCTTGTACTGAGTGGCGTCTCCGGACACGCGCCGCAGCACCAGTTGCTGACGCATGGCGTTCCACTCCAGCGATATCTGGATGTCGTTCTGGTCGAACGTAATGACGTCACCGGCGCTGAGTCCGCCGCCCACCGCAGCCGCCGTCGCCGATGACGTCACTGCGCGTCCGGAGAGGCGGTGCAGCAGTTTGGTGGCCGCACCCAGGTCCTCGATGCAGATGCTGCCGCTGCCCGTGGTGGTCAGGGCGTTGCCATGCCAGTGCTGTTGCTGCTCGTGCTGGTGCTGCTGTTGGTGCTGGTGCTGCTGAGTGCAGCACAGCTCGTGCAGAGACCGGTAGTGTTGACGACTGTTGTGAGGGCACTGTTGCTGCCGGTCGTCGTCGTCGTCACCATGGTTACCATTACCGGCGCCGGCACCAGAATGGTGATGCTCGTGCTGGCGGTGTAGAGGAGGCAAGACTGCGGGCGGATACGTCTGTCTGAGTTCCCGATTCAGAGCCGCGAATTGCAGGCGTTTTCCTAAAGAGACAGAGAGAGGATTAGTGGCACTAAAGCAATGGTGCTGCGCATCTTATACGCGCATGTAAAAAAAATACACTGTCAAAGCTAATGCATGTCACGTGTTACATTGGCTTTGACAGTATTAATGCTAATCGAGTGGTATA
>JAQIWA010002704.1:0-12493 GCA_034693305.1 Eueremaeus valkanovi | reverse complement strand
AAGCAATGAGTCTGTCTTATGAACTCAGATATAATGCATTAATTATAGGCTCGCGAGCCTAGCATTGGCTTTCATTGTGAATAAGCCATTTGAGTCAACATTATGTTTGGGTCGAACCTCATAGAGTATAATCGACTCATATACAGCCATGGAAAGAATCAACTGATACGCTTAAATGAAGCTGGTCCAGAGCCATACCTGATGAGAAAATCGAATGAAAATTTATATTTTGGTAAAGCACTTGATTAAGTTTTTTTTCACCGCGGCGTTTTTACTGGTGCAGCACCTCTAGCAGTGAATTAGCACTGATTCCAGGGCAAAAACCACTAGGGTTATATAAAATTTTATCAATTCAAAATTATCCTTACTAAAAATTATCGATTACATGTATCCGGGTTTTTTTTAAATCGTCGGGTTTTTGCACAGGATGACTTTTTATTTCCAAAATGGCAAAATTCATCAGGCTCCAGAGCAAAAACCACATGGGATAAATGAAAAATGAAAAATGAGCAATGAAAAATAATCTCAATAAAAAACACTAAAAATTATTTTCTGGATTTTATCTTGATGCTGCTGATTTTTGCACAACACGCATTTGAATACTTTACTCCAATAAATTTGAATTGAATGCCGATTATTCATATGCACTAAGTGTTTCCATGATTACTATTGAAATTTCATTTTATCAAATTTGAACAAATATCAGTAGCATCAAGGTGAAATCCAGAAAATAATTTTTAGTGTTTTTTATTGAGATTCCTGAGACTATATTTTATAATATTTGCACACGTTATTCAATGTTAGTGTTTTTGGGGATAAAATATCATATTTAACCTGTTTAGTTATACAGTAGAAAGAATATTTGACAGTACTATTAATAGTACAGGTTCAGTTTTAATCATTAGCGAGTATTATACTAATCTATTAATAGAAAAGGACCTGGACAATAAACTCAATGTTCTTTCCGCTTGATTTATGAATATTTAAATCATTTAATATTTATATCAATTTTATTATCAATCAAATCATGAATTTTTCATTAAAAATAAAAACAATATTTTATTTATCTTTTAGTGATTTTTGTGTTGTATTCGTAATGTTTGTCATGTCTTAAGACTAGAGAGTAATTGATATAAAACTTATATTAATATAAAAATCATAAATAATAATAAATTTAATTTAATTTTGTTTGAAATCACAGTTCAATAGAATGGGAACAAAAATAGCAATTAATATGATTTGATAATTAAATACAATTAATTGGTTTACATATTCTGTAAAATATAAAATTTGATTTAAAAGAAAAATTAATATTAAACTAACGATAAATAAATTTTTCATAAAATAAAAGTCAATCCAAATATTAATATATATTAATATTTACTTAAGTTTTGCAGTCAATTTGTTCGGTCAGACGTTTTACGTCCGATCAGTTTATTTGTAAAAATACAGACAAAAGGATAAGAATTTTTAAATAGACTATAAATAACAAGAATTATTGAGTTTATTCAAATAGAACAAGGCTATATTGGCCCGGATTATTATGCTATATGAGCCACACTGTATAAAAATATATTATAAATACATTTTAAGGAAAAACTTTTTGATAATTGAGATAATTATAGTGAAGACACAAATGCTTTGGAAATATAGCATAAAATTCAATATCAGTTCCAAATATTATCACAAAAGTGATCCCGAATTGGATTAAATTATATTTAATTTCGATTAATTGACTCAATTCGATAAGAAAGCTATTTCGGACCAATGGTTAGTTTTGATACCAAACCCTTATAGTATTGGATTTAAGGTTCGGATTCAGTATATTAACCGTCAAATAATTTAATCAAAAATATTATAAATCGGATCCAAGACTATGCACACAATTCTAATCCCAGTCCTCAGAACCAGGACTACAAAATCAAAGTTATTCCAATATATTCAATATAAGCCTATACTTAAAGGTATGGCCAATAGGGTGTGTATACTATAGTACGATATCAATCGACTAACGGCTGTAAAATACAATGATTTCAAAAAATTATTTTTTATTCAATCAATGGCTTCAAAGCTAAGCCCAAACTCTCTGAGCAAACAAAGACCTAATCCTTCGATGTTTTGATATTTGCATAAAATTAGAGCAAAAATAGATTAAAATTGAGTAAAGGTTTCGGAGTTTTCAAAGTCTTTAATATATCGAAAGCTTAGACCAGAAAAGGTTAAAACAGACTTCGATTGGAATCGAATTCACTATAATATTAGTAATCAATAGAATAATAAAGAAATCAATTCTTGGACTTCATTATTACGGCTATACATATAAGCAGTCGTTTCCCACAACATGTTCACTAACTTAATGTTATCGGTTTCGTTCAGAGGGATGTCCTCAGACAGGGGAGGGTTGAGCCGAAAGTATGGCGCGTTAATCGATGAACACCAGGCCTTAGCTCTCTGAACCACTTGTCCGTCCGCTTGAGAGGCCTTTTGATAGTTAATAAAAATTATGAATTGTTTTGAAAGCATTTGAAAATCCAATACCTGTTCGACCAATAAAGCGAACAAAGAGGTGGTCGAGAATGCAATTCTGGCCACACCTTACAAATGGATCAGAATTTCATGAATAATGTCTTCTCTTAATGAAAATGCTCTAAAGCTCACCCATAAAGGAATCGGGTCTACAGATATCGATTATTGGCACTTGTTTTATAGGTACGGCTCCCGTTCCCAACGACACGATTACATCCAAATTAAGTTCTTCTGAACCTCTGTTCTGCAGAACCGATAATATGTTAATATTTAGGCATAAAATCAATTCAAATCAATTGAAACCCATTTCTTACGACTTTTTTTAGCGCAGTATTAATGGAATGAATTTCAGTCAATGTGTCTAAAGTCGGGTTATTAGAGATGAGTCCGCCTTAAAGATCGACCGAAATATTTGTTATTTGTTTTATTTATTTCGTATTCAAACCGATTAATACCGTCGAGGAATGAACCGCAGGGACGGAAGTAAGTCGGGGCAGCGCCTGAAGAGCGGCCCGTTTTCCAGACGAGCTGCTCCTGAGGCGGAGGCATATCCGGTATCGGTTCTACTCTTGTAATTGATCCCATTATCTCATTGGGTGACTCATAGTTCCTGAAGAGTTGTAGATCTGGAGGGAAACGATCGGCGACTGTGGCTGTGATCATAATCCTGGTCACAATGACAGTCATTACTAAACATATCAATCATAAGCATTGAGCGCATACTTGGGTTTCTTAATGTCACTCATCTTAGAGTCATCTCCGAGTGCTTCGCGAAGGAACCGCTCTAACGGTTCGGAATCATAGGGTCGAACGCCAACGAAGATCTTATTCTTTAATTTGAAGTACAGTTGACGACATTCGTGAGCTACAGGTGCGGAGAGAGGGAGGGAGAGAGAGTCAGATTGAGTCAAATCGAATCTCGTTCATAAACCTGACGATCAAAGTCATACCCGAGTGACCCAATGACATCAAGAGCGCAAGTATTCCTCCAGTACTGGTCCCAGATATCCAATCAAAGCCGTCGACAATACTTTTGTTAGTCATTTGTTCCAAAACCCATAGCATTTGAATGAGGATTAGGCCACCTGTGCCGCAGTGTTGCAAAACAACATTTTATGCATTAATTCAGACTTTAATCACAATTATTACTGAATTCGCAAAAGTTTTAAAGATTTTCTGCTTTTAGTTCAAAACATGGAATAAATGTCTTACGTATTCCTCCGCCGTCTAAACACAATACTCGGCACCGATTGGTTGAATCAGTCTCGAAGTTCATCGATAATTGTTGAGCTCTTTTCCGATTCAATGCCTGTTTCACAACCACTTCCCCCAACAGTTCGTCATATAGTTTGTCGCTTCGCTTAAACGGAGAATTTTCGGGAGGAATGCCATTGAAATGACTTCCATTCGATTGAGAGCACCCGTCAGTACAATTGGATCGATTGGTTGTACACCTCTTGGCGCCGACCGAATGCAATATATAAAGAATTAAATCCATTTGTGGCGTCCGTTTAGCCGATGCGGCCAAATGTCTGGGCGTATCGCCGCTCGAGTTCTGCAAATTGACGTCAGCGCCAAACACAACAATCGCCTGAACCAGTGGTACCTGTCCTTCCTTTACTGCCAAATGCAAAGGCGTATTACCATTGGGGCCTTTGCCACTGACATCTGCGCCATAGCTGAGCAGCGTAATGACACAGGCCAGTTTGTTCCGCATCACCATCAAGTGCAGAGCAGTTTCGCCCTGAAAATTACGGGCGTCTATATTACAGCCCATTTCGATGAGCACTTCCATACATTGAGGAGTGTTTGTCCAATGCTTATAGCAGTCAAACAAATAATTAAATATTAAATTAAATAATTATTTCTTAAGTTTACATAAGTTTTATAAAAAGTGAGTTTTGGGCAAACAATCGGAGCATTCGATAACTATTTATATATGACTTCTATTTAATATAGAGATAGAGATGACTGGCATTCAAGAGAAGTATAACTCTTGTACTCACGATAGGAGTTCCGCCGTTCTTCATGTCTTTGGTCTCCAACTGATCGAAAATTGTCTTATTTTTGTCGAATTCTCGCAATTCATTGCGGGATTCATCGGCAATAGAGGCTCCGTTAGGATCGGCCCCATTCCTGAGGAGTTCTTTAATGCAATCGGGTTTGTCATTATGACAGGCCAGGTATAGGGGCGGGAAGTTGTCTTTATTGCCACTATTTAGCAATTTCACTAAATTCACGTCACTCTCACTGTCAGTGCCAGTGCCAGTGCTCTGAGCACTGATACATATTCTGTTGATTATATCCTTATTAGTGTTTGCGGCGAAATGAAGTGCATTGTTCTTCTCATTGTCCACAATGTCGAGTCTGGGGCTCAGGGCTAGCACTGCCTGTACTGTTGAGAGTCGACCAGTTCTGATGGCAATGTGAAGCGGTGTTAGGCCTGAGTCCGGGCACCGACTGTTGATAAGCTGTTCATCCGATGCACTCAATTGCTTGAAGTAGTCAATGAGTCCGAACTGCGCGCATATGTGGCCTAAGCTCTGGTTCAGGTGTTCTCTGATATAATTGGATATTTCCTGCAATAGTTCTGTTGTTATGTTCGGACAAATGATGAATATTTTCGGCAATTTTTCGCTCAAACTCTTAAAGTATTTGTCGATATCTGAGCGAACGTTACAACGAATTAAGCTATCGATTGGTTTGGGATTAAAGTTAAGAATATATTAAATGAAATGCACTTTAATTATGTGATTAAGGAAATGCTTGGAAGCAAAACAGGTGCTGTTGATAGAGGATCAGACGCACAGGTAGATAGACAACGGAATATTCAGTGCAAGTCATCTGAAGGAGTCATTGGCTCTGAACTCAATTGAACTGCAATTGAATTATGGATTCAAAAAATGCACTAAAAGTTCGCAAAAATTATTAAACGAAGAAATGAACTGAAATTGGATTAACTGAAGAAAAATAAACTAAAATATTGTAATAATAATAATGTAAACAATGTTTGACTGAATATATTATAATTTATAAATAATTGGTTTGAATGTAATGAAAGTCTGTTTGAATGCGAGCCTTAATTGATTGGATTGTCTGTGAATAGTGTCCATACAGTCAGTGCAGTCAATGCAGTCAATAGAGTGCACACAAACCTGTAAGCAGTTCTGCTCTGAAGGTCTTTGAGGACAACTATCTCATAGGACTCGTTGTCTGGCGTGCAGTTGGCGTAACAGATGACGGGGTCTTCGCGTGCGATCACCTGATAGTGGACGTAGTCTTCGGGCTTGACTTCGACCACTTGGAAGAGCGGGTAATCAGAAATGTTTTTACGCAAATAATTGCTTATCTTATCGAAGAACGACATTATCTCATCACAACTGATCCAATGCTTCCAATGCTTTCAATGGTTGACTCGATTTACAGATCAATAGATTTATATAATATTTAATTAATTTAAATAAAACTAAAAAATTATAAAACAATTTCAAACAAAAATATAAAAACAGAAAAAGTGACTAAAAGTGAAATAATTTCATATTTGAAGCAAAGAATGAATGAATTAATGATTAACTGAAGAAAAATTGCAATTAATGTGAATATTATATAAATAAATAGAGAAATGCATTAACACTGTAATCAAGATATTATTTGCACAGCTATTGAGTATTACTCTAATAATTGTAAGGCTTTTCGCAATAACTTTCATACGAATCAAAAAGTTCTGCAAATTATCAAAACATAGTAACAAAAGACAATAAATTACGTTCACATTTGTAATCTGGATCTGTTTTGTAATGATGATGAACATGATCAATTTGATGTGACAGATTTTAAATATGAAACTGAACAATTTATAACTCATAAATTATGTTATAATATTCAAATAGAAAGAATACAATTTGTACAAGATTAAATTTATTTAATGCACTCATTGAATAGGCAGTACAAGTTGAGCTTGGTAAAATATTTTAATGACTTCAGTAACAATTGCAGGCACTTTTAATTAAAGCAATGTGCAAGTTGCAATCTGGTTCATTTTTATATTTATAATACTGATTCTGTTTATGTATTTTACAGACTTTTATAAACTTTTATTTCTTATAAATTATATAAAAATATATTTAATAATTGATATATTGATTGATATAATAGAGAGCTTCGAAGATAATTACATCATTAGATCATTTGATTATTTGATTATTCCTTTGGATTCGTTTCGACAATGAAATGAATTTTGATTTTTATTTATGAAAATATTTTGGTTTTGATTAAGAATTTTTGAATCTATTCTTCAAATAAGTGTCGATTGTCTCAAGTTCTCACTTACGATGGTTTGAATAACTGATTGAAACACTTCCTTAACATTACTGGTGTCGGTGGCGGTTATGAAATGCGAATAAACTGTTTTGTTTTGGATCTGTTTCGATGTCATTGTCTTGAATCTAGATTTCAATGCAAACAGAATTCAATTTATTCTTTAGATAAGTCTATTCATAGCCTTCACTGTACAGAATAGCACAGAATATATAGCACAGAGTATAGCGTCTTCTGTATAGCATATGTATTTTATCTTACAGTTAGTATAGAATTGTTTGAATAATTGAAATCATTTTTAACAAAACTGTTATTCAATTAAAAAAATTTCCTATTTTTTGTTCCAAATTATAATTAGGTCTAAATCACAATCAATTCTAAGCTTCGTTAAGAATATGATTAAAATTCAATTGTTTTCAACAAACCTGTGTTGGATGAAGAGAGCGGCCGCATCACAATCCTTGTCCGGACCCCTGTATTCCGATACAAAATATCTGAGCTGTCTGTCAGTGAAGAGTATTTTTTCTCTGAAGAGATCCAATTTGTTCAGAAACAACAACTGAAATGCAATTCAATCTGTTTTATCAAAAATGCTTTGAAAATTGCATTGAATATAGGAATAGATGTAATACTAACTAATAGTAAGTTATATTCATATTATCTATACTTACGGTTGCAGTGAATCGGAAATAAATATTATTACAAACACTTGAAAACAATTGAAAGCTTTCTTTGAGTCGGTTTTTGTTCGGATCCTCTATTAATGTCATATCATATTCACTAATGGCAACCACAAAGAGCAGTGCTCTCACATCATCGAAGCACTGGATCCATTTCCTGCGCTCCGATCTCTGTCCGCCGACATCAAACATTCTGATGATCAGGTTATCCACTTTGAACTCTGTTTCCACGACTCCAATGGTCCTGACCCGGGATCGCAACACATCGGTTGTGTTCGGAATATATTTCTCAGAAGTTATTCGATTCATGTTTTCGAAGAAACTATATTTCAATTATACAGTAATAACAATAAGTTTATATTTGATTACTTCAAAGTACCACTGGTCAGTTATTTTCAGTCAAACTGATCCTAAATTCTATTGAAATAACGGTTCAAATATTAATATATAAAACTTACTAAAGAGCTGAGTCGTTGAGTTCGTATTCGAAACCTCTGGCCACCCCTTCCCGGACTCCTTTATCTTTCCAGAGACTCTTTAGGGCTGTTATCACATTTGGTAATAGTGTTATGCATTCGTCGTAATAAGTATTTAAATTAAGGATTTTTTGCGCCCATTCCTGTCATTCAACCGAATATATTAAGAGATTATACAGTAATTCAATTCATTGGATATTTAATGCGCTGACCAATAGATTATTATTGGATACCCAGATTCAAAATATGAAATAACTTAGACTGATCTAACAAGTAAGTTTTTCTCAACTTATCTAATTAATAGTTTTGAAACCTTCTAATCATTTCTCAAAAACCATATTGTGGGTGAATTCAAGTTCTAGCTATTGTCTGAGCACTTGCACAGGAGGTTATAGAGAATTAATAGGTCAACAAGGTCTTATTGTATCAAGGTTAGTTGTATTTGAATGTCAAATGACCCGGATATTTTGTACGTTTGAAAATCTCAGTCAGACTGATCTACAGTATTGCTAAAATGAAGAGTCACTCAAATATACCTTATTCTCAGCGTTTTCATAGTTGATGTGAAGGAATCGCATTCCTATGAGAACATACTTCATAGACGTAACCAAATTGTCCAAGATTGTTAGCTTGAATGGAATTCAATCAAATAATGAAGAAATTTCATTTTAAAGATATTCATATAAAGACTTTATTAACATAATTCATGTCTTTATTGGAAAAGTCTGAAGAATTGATTTCTTTATTCTTTAACTTTCAATATATTGTTCGCAAGTCTTAAGAAATGTTTTAAAACTATTTATAAATTCCATTATATTCTATCGATTGTCTCTCTTATTGCCCTTCCGTTGAGTTTAATATTGAGTTTCTATCAATATATTAATTCCTATCGATTTTGTTACAAAATATATGTTATTTTAAATTTTTTTTATAAATAATATTAACAAAATTTATGGCCATTCCTGCATAACATGCTGTTTATGGTCAATCCTGATTCGTGCTATCATTAGCCGAGAAGCCTTTGATGAGCTCAGACAGGATAAGTAACTGTTCTCAATTTCACAGCTTGTTATGTCTGACTCCTGAGGCCAAACCTATGCATGTTTTTGTGAGAGCCAGTCCTACAGTCCTACCCATTGCATGCTTTTAAAGGATCCGTTTCTCTAGAAACTAACCGTTTGTTAAGAATTGAATGAATAAAAGCAATAATTATTTATTATCCGAAACATACTCAACACAAGCCGTCCGTTTCATTATTGTTCATCAAATACTTATTGTATTTAATTAGAGAAATAAAAACTATACAAATAATAACTATTCTGTCTATAACTGTATTATAAATATTTAAATTGAAATTATTTTCATTCCAACCCCTTATATAAACTGAATCTTTCTTTCAGTTATTCGGTAAGAATTTGTCGAAAAACAAATTAGATATGAAGTCGTGTTTATGTCTGCGTAAACAGAATCGAAATAAATAGGAATTCTTGAGAATAATTGGCAGAGAAGGCAGTGTTTGGAGGAATGCATTGAAATGTGTGATACAGTAATACATACTCTAAAAGCCATCATTTCTTCTTTAGTGTAGCCTTCGTTGTGAATGATCTTCATTTGCTTGACTAAAGTACTTTTGCCACTCTCTCCGGTGCCTAATATTAATATCTTGACGACATTCCGGTCCTGTTTCTCACATTCAGATATTTGTTTATCAATTTCCTTACTCCTCGTATTAGACTTTCGTCGGTCGCTGTTATCTGAGCTCAAGCACATTCCCATCGTTTCTGATATAATCATAATTATACCAAAACTTGATTTAATAATGATATCTAAAAACAATTAGGAAATAGAGTTCACAACAACTTAATTAATCATTGCCTCCATTCAGCCTGAGTTAAGTTAATCTTATGTTTAAATCTGATCTGAGCACACATCCATTCTGTGTCAGCTCTGAAAGTTGTGGGAACAGTGTATATTATATTAATTTTTACCGGGAAGTGTTTTGAACCAATTTCACCATGTTTAAACTCATTCTTATTCAAGAATTGTAATATAGGCAAAATGGTCGGCATTTTCACGAATAAGATTGACCTGTCACATTCTTTGGACAGATTCATTATTGTAAAAGTTAAATAATAATACCCTTCTTCAACTCTGGCCAATTGTAATCATTGAAATCTGATAGAGAGCTCAAATACAGATGAAATCGTTTAAAGTTTTATAAAAAAAAAGTTAGAAAATTGAGAGAAATATCTTATAAAAAGATCTGAACATTAAATTAAAACATGGAATTCAATGCACTTTTTTTTATTGCTCTCGATTACACTTGTCTTAGAATTTGCAGTAAAGGAATTCCAAGATTTTTGAACAAGATTCAATTTAATAAAATATATTTTTGGTAAATTTGGCTGAAAAATAATGCTTTGCTTATCAGGTATAAACGCAATGAACTAGATTCAAAATAAAATAACTTGTTCCATAAAATTTCAAGAGCTCTAGCTTGTAGCCTGCACATCTCCAATGTTCCCAAAATATTTTAATTAAACTTTAATTAGATTTTTAATAAAAAGTTGTTTTTTGAAAGTTTTGAATTTCCGCATCAAATGAAATAATAGCATAAAAAATAAAAAGTTGAGAAAAATATTTTAGTGATAATATGGGAACAAAATTATTATTTATTTTTATGATTTATAAAATTATTTTAATGAAAAAATTAATATATTTTATGCTAATAATTGTAATATTTGTATTAATGCTATAAATATATTATATAATATAAATAATTAAATTGAGTTAACATTAATAATAGATAATATGTTTGTATCAATAAATTATAGTGAGTTATAATAAATTATATTGAATATAGAGTTTGTTTGTATAGAAATGCTATAATAATGCTATCATTAATAGTCGTGTTCTTATACTTAAGTAATAATCAATCTATCGATTGGATCCACTCTCTCAATAATCAACATATAATTCAGCCCTCAATATGATTGAGTTTGACTCAAATAATTAATTGATAGCATTATTCGTATCAAACTCGAAAAGTTCTCATATACTGATCAGACAATATATTATTATTATTTATATATATTTATATCAAATATCTTACCTTTAAATTCATGTTAAGCTCAATTGAAAACTTATGAATTAATACAAAAGTGATTACACTGTATGAGCACAACCTTTGATGGAAGTGTAAGTTCTGATGCTTTAGGTCTTGTTTCGTGTTTTTGTCTTCACATTTAAAAATATCGTTAGAATTGGTTAAAACTGTTGAGAGAGTGTGACATTGCCCTCAAGTTATTTACCACAAGAGTCACTAAATTCATGTTAACAGTGAGGATGAGAGTGGAGGGAGAGAGAGAGAGAGAGAGAGAGAGAGAGAGAGAGAGAGAGAGAGAGCTGTGTGCCGAGTGCTGAATTGGATGCAACCATTGGTCCTAAACTGCTTTGCCTTGACTTATGGTTGAGTTCAAACGTGTTCACAGCTCTGTTGCACCAGAGCCTCGACTTTCGGCTGCAAAAGCATTTATAAGTGTTATGAAAGAAAGTTGGGCTAAGACTACACCTCCAGAGAGAGACAACCATTAATTTGTAAATTCCATTCAAGGCTTGCTTTGCATTCGGGCCCCCCTTTGCTATACCTAGTAATCAATTCATTCAATAGCTTCCCAACAACTGAATCAGTAGTGCAGACATAGTTTGACTCAACATATAATCGATAGGCGTTTTGTTAGCCATAGAAATGATTTATTGAAAAATACAAGAATTCTTTTATAGCTTTTTTTATTCTAATAAATAAATATAATATAAAGAAATTTAATAAGAATTTGAATGATTTTTTACAAAAATTTGAATATATTTAGCTATTTATATATATCACTAAAATAACAGACCATTTATTTATAATTTACTTTATTTTTATACTATTTTATTGTAAGTTCTAATTGTGTTAAGACATGAATTAAGCTTAAGAATAGTTGAAAACTGTATTTATTTGAAAACCAGTTTCGTTCAGTTAAAGAGCTTTTTGATGTTTTCACTTCAGACAGAACTCAAGTGTTTTAAAACAGTTTACAAATATTATTGTAGAGAATATCACAACAATCGATATGACATTGTTATCCATGAGATCACTCGAAAATGCTTTAAAACACTTTATCGGAAAATATAGCTGTACTGTAAGTTACTAGGAGTCTAATAAAGTGATACAGCTCACTTAGACCTACTTTATACACCGGTAATAAACAATACTTTTCAATCGGTCTAATCTATAGAAATCTATTCAAAGCAATAATTATTTTACTTTTCAAAATGTTCAGAGCATTTCACTCATTATATACTGTACATCCCTTTATTTATGCTTGCTGGAAGAGTTTTTGAACAATTAACCCATCTCATCCCTGATTATCAGAGTTCGGCTTTATTTCAAAATGAGAATTCCCTTGCTCACATTATTGACATTCAGACCCATTCACTGTCAAATCCCAT
>JAQIWA010002703.1:0-12499 GCA_034693305.1 Eueremaeus valkanovi | reverse complement strand
AAAAGATCGAAAATTAGAGGGGGGTATGCCTCAGCAAAATCACAGGGGGTATACCCCTACCTGTACCCCCCATTGCCAATCTCTGGTATCCATAATAATTGCATATCTCCTTAAAGTTTAATTAACTCATAAGACATAGAAATTAGAAATAAGTTTCAAAAACATTCATTAATTTGTTTTATCTCTAATCAAATTGAAATGATATGAATAATTGAATCATTAAAATACAAAAGTTTTTCAAAATTTGTTATTAATTGTAGAAATGATTAGAACTAAAGCCAATTATAATATATAACTCCATATAATATGAGAGAAAATAAAGTAAATAATAACAGAAAATGAGTATATTTTACAAAAGATTGATTGCAGTCATAAGGATTGCAAAGTATATTATAGTTGTATTAAAATCGATAGAAAAGAACACTTTTTCGCGATTTTTATTATAAGTTAGTGTTTTATGATTTGGATGAAAACCTCTTTACTATTTTAAAACTTGAAAAAAGTATTGATTTTTAAATCAAATTCTGATATTTTTGTTCACAGACGACAACCTCAAACGAGTGAAGTATCCACGCCTTAGGATCGAAGAGATTGCAGACAAAGTTTTTCAGCCAAAAGAATTCGATGGGTTCTGGGTATCAGGTGTGCACTCTTTTTTACAACTTTCTACTTATGGCTAGTTTTGAGTTAATTTAAACTTTTTTCACTTAATTTCGTTTCCAAACCATCGCTAGAATTCTGAACAGCCATTCCTTTGACAAGGATTTGCATTTTTATTCTGTGCTTATGTTTAAAAATTATCAAAAACTCGATTTTTTTTCGTCAACATTTAAATTGGATTTTCTTTTTGACTTTTTTTTCGTTTGTTTGTTTGGCCGACAGCTCGGAATGAATTTGAAAATTGGTTTTGTATTCAAAACAATCCCAATGAGAGTAATAACATTTGAATCACTCGAATGCAATCACTTTTTTGTCAAATTTAATCAGAAAAATAGAGATTTCCTTAGATTTTAGTTTAAATCAATTATATATTATAATATAATGTTATCCTGGTAATTTATATAGTCATCATTCTTATTCATTTAATTATCTACTCTATCAGTAAAGTCTCTTAAGAATAGGGTTCGAAAAATCTCTGAAATTTAAAAATGTGAGCAATTTTCCAGAAATCTATTACAGGTTTGAGAGACAAATATTTTGCAAAGTCTAACAAAATGGTTGAGTCTATTGTATGTCTATTGTATTTATGCCTAAAATGACAGACAATTAGAAGTTAATAATAATAAGGCGATCAAACATAAAGCTAAATGAGAGCTATATTTCTGTATCTTATTTATGTGTTGAGTAATTATATGTTTGGGAATACTGTAAGTGTTATGTGTTATGCGTTCATCCGACAGAACGGGTTATATTGTCGAGAGTCCTAGTTATGAAAAATGTTTGTATACTAAGGTATTAACGAAGAATCAAATATTATATCATTTAATTATTGAAGAAAAATGTAAAAATTAAATTAAATTGAAATTAAATTTTGAAACTACCTCTTTTTAACGTTAGTTCTTGATTAAAAATATGTTTTATAATTTATGTTACTCTGGAGTCAGTTCTAAGAGAAATGTTTTTTGTTTTCTTTAATTTTTGTATAAAAGTTTTGTTTAAATTTATTTCAAACAAATCTCGCGGGAAATATCCAGAAAATGTTCGGAACATTTCTTATTTCAAACGCTACTTAAGAATGTCGAGAAAGTGTCTGGCTAATTTTTTGACATACGTTTTCGGAATATGAGTCAATTGAGATAAATGTTTAGCCAAGAAGTTCAGAATAATTTGCTTCCGTTGTATCCCATGATATCACAGACTAATGTGAATCTATTGCCAGTCATTTATTATTCAATTGCTTTCTCTATACTATTCTTGAATTGGAATTCTGCAGAAAAAATGAAAAATTTATCCAATTTTAGATTTGAGCCAAAGAAAAATTGTTACCAGAATTATGTGAATTATTCAAACAACTATTTATTAAACAAACTTATAGTAGAAGTCATTTGTGAATACAAACCATAATTTTTATCAAATACTCTTACATTGATTTATTTCGGCTAAAATTATAAAAGAGGTTATAAGGAATCGCTTTCTCTGAACAACTCGGCTGTCATTCAGTCTTTACTGTCCGCACAAACTTTGGACAAGTATTATATTTTTTTTATAGAACAATAACTGATTCTATGAGACAATATTCACCTGTATTTGAGTGACTTTATTATAACTCAAGTTTATAGAGAGATTTGAGCTCAGAATTGTATTGATATATGATATTAGGCCCATCCGTACACTCAATCAACCCTTGCATAGAAAAGACTTTCATTTAAAGAAATAGCGGCCGAGAAGTATAGCTTTCCTTTGAGATAAGCTCTTCCTATACGTGAGAAATAAAGTCTTTATATTTTGAATTCTTTGATAACATAAAGTGAATTGAGTTTAATTAAATTTAAGGATTTCTAATTATTTTATTAAATTTCATTAAATTAATTAAATTTTATTTCGTTGACTCATTTTATTTAATTGAATTGAATTTAAGATAAATTTAATTAAATTTGTTTTTGTTTTACTGTAAATAAATTTCAGACATTTATTATATTCATTAAATCAATATTATTGACCGTTTAGTCAGAGTTGTCGGCAAAGCCTCGAGTCTAAGGATGATTCCGATAAAAGGATTGGAACAAAACATGCTTACTGCTTTTGCCCTAGTCAGATACCAAGTTGCCATTATCTGTTCAATCTTGGCTAAATTAAGTTAAGACTTGACTTAGAATACCATTTGTACGAGGGTGGTATTGGATGAGTTATATATTATGTGAACCCAAAGATAAGGTGAAAGTGCCGGAGCATTGAGAAGATGCTATCATTGAAAGAAAAGCTCTCTCTTTGATAATGAAGTAAAGTCTCAAAGCTTTTAATGGATAAACAAATAAGAAAAGAGAGAAAAGAAGAGGTCATATGAATTGATGCCATAGACAACACAACCCAGTCTTCACTTAGACATCGAAGACTCCAATTATTTACTTCAAACTAAGCCTAACATTGTTTTCCTATTATTAGACGAATTCATTAGTTTTCAAACTTCACTCTATTGTGAGATACAGTACTTGTAATGAATTCACTATAAATCTAATGTTTTGTTTTAAAATACATCAACGAATAAATCAATTCATTAGTTTATGTCAAACAAACGATGCATTTGTAGCCAAAAGTTATTCCAGATTTCGTAAGACAAATAAAACAGAAATGATCAAGGGTGGTGCCAGACAAGTGCGTAAAGTGCACGCAATTATTCAATTACTATATTTTTTTGATAAAATTGAAGCATATTTTTGACTTTAATGAATTATCAAACATATCGTAAAATCAGCAATTAGTACATAGCGAGCTGCGAGCTTGGTCATTTATTATTATTTTAATAATGAAGACAATGAAGACAATGATGGATGAATTAATTCAACTTAACTTAATTACTTTTAATTTGGCTTTTATTCAATTTTTCTTTGCATTAATTGATTTTCTTATAATTGATATATTTTTAACTGTCTTTCAGATAACGAATTTGTTTATACGGAAGAAAAATCGATAATTTTATTCAATGTCTTATATAATATTTCCAATATATTTGTGCCAAACAATATAATTGTGAGCCGAATACATTTTTTAAACATTCTTATGTGAAATCTTAATAATAATATCTAAATAAATATGTCTCTCATTTATCTCCTATACTCAGAGACAATTTAATGTACAAAAGTTTTCTGTTTCTGCGGATAAAAAATTCGTTTTATTGGTTCACGAAATTAAAAAAGTTAGTCAAACACTGAATATAATTATTTTTTAAATAATTTCTCATTTTTTTTAATAAAAATTAATTTCAGAAAACATATTACTCATACAAAGCAAAGTACAAAATATATAACATAAGTAATGAAAATATAATAATTCTCGAGTCTTCTTCAGGCGACCAAGAGCTCGATTTAGTAAGACTTGAATCTCGTTTATAATTGCGATTCAAAACTGACTTTAGTTTAATTGGTTTTAGGCTGAGTTCGGTCCTAAAGGAAATCAAATCGTGAGTCAGTCCTCATATCATAGATAGATCAGTGAAACTAATTCTTGTCATACAATATAAGGTATATATCCATCAAAACAATATATATTACAAACGCTCAGTCGATGCCAGTGCAGATGCCATCATCAAGACGGGTCAGCCGGGCCTTGTCTTCAATGGTGTTCCCGATTGGCTGTACGGCGAGCGCATATGGAAAACTAATCGGGCGTTTTGGTGGAACCCTTTGGGCACAAAAATATGTTTCGCGTCATTCGATGACACTCTGGTCGACACGATTTCATTTATAGAGTACGGCTCGTATGAGAGCACTAGTAATCTGATGCCTGAGATCGTGAGTCTTAAATACCCGAAACCGGGAACAACCAATCCATCGGTTTCCTTATGGATCGCCGACTTAGACCGTCTCTCGACTCCCAAAAGATTAGTTCAGAAAGACATGAGAGGGTTAGCAGTGTTTCATAAATTGTGTCATTAAGTGTTGAGAAACTCATTTCCTGAACGTATATATTCTATACCTCAGAGATCATTATCTGACATCAGTTTCATGGATTGATAGCCAACTCCTGACTGCAGTTTGGATGAGAAGACAACAAAACTGTTCGCTTATCAACATTTGCAGCCAAAACAGAGATTGGATTTGCGAACCAGTTATTGAACTTTAAATATATTTCATTTAAAGCAAAGATAATAAAAAAGGAAAAAATGAAAATATATTTATAACTCATTGATTAGAACTTTGAGGACTGTATTGGAGAGAACTCGAGCGGTTGGAGCGAACTGTTTGACCCGCCTCTGATCACGACTGATAGAAAGCATTATTTAATACGTTTGCCTCTAAATGACGGCAAAGCAAATACGTTCAGACAAATAGCATTGATCTCAATAGCGGTCAGTTTTAAAGCGAACAAAACTTTCTTTCGTTTCTTTTTGAATCCAATACTAACTGTGCTTTCAATGAATAATAGAATAGAATCCAAAAGTTCGTAACTCACGGCCAGAACGACGTGACACAAATACTGGCCTATAATCCCAATAGCGATACCGTCTTCTATGTGGCAACTCTTGCCAGCGCTCCCGCACAGAGACACGTCTTCAGTACAGCTGATGTGTTCACTTCCGAACCTAAAGATGCCATTTGTCTGACTTGCAATCAGATGCAACGGAACTGCACTTATCAAACCGCTATATTCAGTCCAAATACAGATTATTTCATCTTAATCTGTCTGGGAATGGGTGCGAATCATAGGATAGCAATCTATTTATCAGACATAATGTGCATATAATAAGTTATAATAATTGATAATATTTTGAAAATAGGTATTCCATGGGTTGAGATCAGAGTTGTTAAGGAGAACACAATATGTGAGCATTGATTCCCAAAAGAGATTCATTATATACTGTATATAATTGATAGCAAACTATTAATATTCTGGTCACTACTCAGTATTTACAATTGGTTCGGACGACGAGCTTAAAAATTTGCTGGAATTCCGTGCATTCCCTCAAATGAGAACATTCAGAGTCCCAATCGGAGGCTTTCGTGAGTTTGAAACAGTTTTGATCCTATACTCCATTGGAAAGCATTAGACTTAATGAAGATTTGTTTCAGAAGCAAACGTTCGGCTCATACTTCCGCCCGGACTCAGAGAGAATGAAGAAATCAAATTCCCATTAGTGGTCGAAATGTAAGTAAAGAACTGCTGTTTGTCTTAGAAATTACTATATTCTCTGTCTTGGAGTGCATTACAGAATATAATAAAATATTCCCAGTTTGTTTTTAATAATTATATTAATCAATAAGTTTTTAGAATTAATCGATAAAAGCATAAAAGATTATATAAAAAATTTTGAATAAACAAATTGAAAAATGATTGATTAGATTATGATAAACAGCCTCTAAAATGACGTTACGATGTAATGGAAAAAATTCCATAAGAGATAAGGATATATCGATTTTGTCTGAAATAAACGAAAGTACAGACAATATCTCGTTTATGGCCCAAAACGCTGAGCACAATACAGACCGCTTACCACAAATAGTATGGTGAAAATGGTTCAGTTTCTTTGAGTGAGTTATCATTTTCAAGCTATTGCTATAGAATTCTTGTTCACTATTCATGATTTGGTAACAATTAGTCCCTTTATTCACATATGAGTTAACTCATGGAATCAAACATAAATAACAGAATAATTATATTATAAATAATTAGATTTTTGTGAAAACAATGGAGAATATGCATGAAATTAGTCTTAAGGTTGGGACCAAGCTCAGTTAAGTCAGTGGTGGTGGTCAGTTTGTATAGGGAGAGGAAATATAGAGGATTTTTATCCTCAAACCCCAGGAAAGGTATAGATTCTTCTCTATAATAATCAAGATAACAATCATAAGGAATTATTGGAAAATTCTTGAATTTTTTTCTTGGACTTGGACAGGATCCCTATCCATCAAAGGAAATCTGTTAATTTTGGATCGAAAAGGGTGCCCCCATTCAGTGCCCCCATCCCTGTATACTTAATGCATGCAATTCATAGTGTATAGTCAAGTCTGACATTTGGATGGAATAAAAGCTGAAGAATCAAAGAGATTGTTCTGTGTATTCATATATTCCGTACGCTTTGATGCGATTGAAGTAAACTTTTTAATAAAATTATTGATTCAGGTTTTGTAGTCAACTCTCCATAAGAACTGACGAGTGGGTAAAAGCCTTTCTTTATCTCTCTTAGGGGTATATTTATGCCAGAAATGCCGTAAAGTTTGAAAATTGAATTCTTCTATAATATAATGAAATCATTGAAGAAAATAGTATTTCAGCCTTAAGTCGAGTGATGGAAGTCATTGGAGATTATAATTATGAGCGTATCCTACAGTATATTCTGTTGTTTTTTGTCTGTATTATAATTTATAAAGAATTAATGTCTGCTATAATTCACTTTCAACTTAAGCCAAGCAAATGTATAATAAGAATAATTTTTTTAAAATTCAAATTTCTTTATGAAGTCTTGCAAACAAATGAATGAAATTTTATCCCAAAAGTGATTACGACCTAAATTGGAATGACTTATAAGTAAATAATTTAATTAAAAATTAAGAATAACTGGGTGGCATATCCACGATACTCTATGCTTTTGACATTCAGCAAAATTATTCACCCAAACAACTTTTACCATCACCTTGATAGATTAGAACTTGTCGGTAGTGTTAAATGACTGATATTATACAGTACTGATATTATATAATTAATTCGGCTAAAATGTTGTCATTTTATAGACTTGGTCATCCCTATCTATGAATTACTAATTTATATGAATTCATTACATTAAATATGAATCTGACTGTAATCTGAATTTATCTCATTTGCGTTTTTGTGCTTAACTTTTGGATCACTGATTCAAATAATGTATAAATTTTTCAAACATTCAAATATCGATTTTTTTCATTTTATTTCACCAGAAAAAAGAAATATATTTTTTTATAAGAAGTCGTTTTATCTTTCGGTCTAAAAAAATAGAAATAAAAGATGTTTTAAATATTTATTATAAAAGTACAGTTAATTCTCGCTATAAGAAACGACTCAATGCAAGCAAAATTGGTACACTATAACGAGAGTACACTATAGAGTTTAGCCAATAAGCATTTATAAGTATAGCGAGTCCGTCGAATCAACCGTCAGTGTACACAATAAGCGACCGTTCCTTATATCTGGAACTCTTATAACGAGAATTAACTGCATTACAAAAAACACTTTCAGACGTTATGGACAGTTAATTACTGAAGTTTGTATTCGTTTGAACCTGGATCAATTTGAAAGGCAATCAGTAAATCAAAAGAATATATTTAATGTTAGAACTGGTTAATAGAGATTGACTGTTGTCTGATCAGACAGACCGCACTAGAATGAGTGATTATTTTGGCACAGGTACTCTCGAGAATATTATTCGGAAAAGAAGTTACAGTGTAAATATATTAGTACTGTATATACTGTATTTAAGCCACGTTAAATGAGTAACTTTTTCAAGATGTAGTTCCAATATTCAAATGATCCAGCACATTGGACAGTTTGATTCTGTACTCCATTCAAAATATTTATTAATGATATGGAACTGATTTTCAGACATAAATTAAAAATTTTTAAAAAGTCATTAAACGATAGCTTAAATTAACTTGAGTGCACTTTTTCCCAATGACTACTTCTGTACTATTTAATTGAATGCTCAGTCAATGAAAGAATATTTATTATTGTTTATTAAATTAAATAATTTTTTTGTCTCAATCCTCGAATCTTTTGTCTTAATCTAATAAAGAGTTAAAAATAAAACATTTGTCTTAAATATCATCCATTTATTTAATGGTCAGAATTGAAAATAAATTTGATTATAGTTTACGATATATTTTATTTCAATCAGAGGCTCAGAACCGGGAGAACAGAATGTGAAGCATAGTTTTTCTGTGGACTGGGGCACTTATTTGGTAAGGCATTGGCCACTATATTATGAACAACACTATAATAATGATAATATTGGATACAATGATAGGCGAGTTCGCGAGACTTCATATATGCACACATAGATGTGCGGGGAAGCAGAGGAAGTGGTGAGTCTTAAGCATCATATGTTGTATTGATTGCATATAAACATAACTATTGCTATAAAAGGCGATACAGTATTGCATAAGACGTGGCATCAGATCGGGAACATCGAAGTGAACGACTACATGAAAGTTGTGGAACATCTGAAGACCAAATTCAATTATGTCGATCACTTGCGTATTGCTGTGAGTCTACTCTACTCTACTCTACACTACACTACTGTACTGTACATACGCTCTATTGCTCTATTGCACTCCGGATCCATTTATTCAATTTGTTCCAAATATTATGCTTGACACTATCTGCTCAAATTATTTCTACAGTGAAGATTCCATATCTCGACTAGGGACGGGACCGCAAAAATTGGTCGACATAGAGAGGTTGTCGACTTATGGAGGTAATTTTTGTAGGGCATTACTATACATGGGGCTTTAAAAATGAGTCAACTTATAGAGGTTGGTCGACATAGAGAGGGGTCGACATATGGAATCTTTACTGTATTATGAAACGCATGTCTTTCCCCTTCCCAGTGGTAGGAGTCAGACAATAGATGAAACGGCTCTCATATTGCTTAACCTCATTATTGAATTCTTCATTTATTAATATTCGGGTCAATTATTTATTAATCAGATTTATTCCTCGATATTATTATAACAAATAATAACATTTATATAATTGATAGGCCTATCAGTACTGAACATAAAACTACTTTAATATTATATTTTATAGACTTTATTAAAGAATACAAACATTAAAATAAATAATATATCAATTAATCTGCTGTTCATTGCTTACCGTAAAGCCATATGAATAACATTTGAAACCAGAATTTTCTCAATTGCAATACAGAGTACTAGTGCTACTACGAGTGCAAAAGTTAACTTATAGTCAACCGAAAGTGAAGATAATTTTTAATATTTTATATATTCGTTCATTACTTTGACCACAGGTCTGGGGCTGGGCTTATGGAGGGTATGTGGCCGCCACCAGTTTAGCGCTGTTCGACCAAAAAATATTCAACTGCAGTCTGGCTGTGGCGCCCATTACTAATTGGCTATATTGGGGTTTGTGCTCACTTCAATCACTTCAATCAACCTTTCTTATTGAATGCAATCATTTAAGCAATGATTAATTCTGATAACAGATTCGTTTACTGCCGAACGATATTTCGGTATTCCTACGACACCCGGAGGGCTGTTGAGGTATGAAAGCGCAGATCTCATAAAAAAGGCCAAACTATTCAAAGATAAAAGACTTTTTCTACTTCACGGCACGGCTGACGGTATGATTGATACTATAATTGAAGCAATAAATAGATAAAAGATTTAATTGAATTCTATTCGTATTCTTATTCATAAATCAATGACTATTCAGATGCCGTTCATCTGCAGCACACATACAAACTGATGAAAGCCCTGAATAACGCAGGAGTTATATACAGATCTCAAGTAAATATTTTATACTTTATTCGACTCATTCTTCAGACGAATGAAAGTATATTAATATAGAGAATAATAGACCGAAACAAAACCAAACTTTGATTTATTTTGCGCTTCGATTGTGTGAACACAACATAACTCAATGTTATATCGATTTCTCAATAATCGAATAGAAATAAAATACAATAAACTATTGATTAGTAGAAAGGATTGAAATTACAAATGACAGCAATAATCGGATAATTGTGAACTGAATTTATTAATTGGACTGAGTTTTGCTTTTGCAGTATTTCACACATTAGGCTGTATTCGGAGTAACAGTTAATAGAGTCGATACTTAGACCGAAAAAATGGGTAGCATTTGTCAGAGACAGGCGTTTGGCACTGAAAGACGTGAAAGAGTGGACCAAAAATAGAAGGGATCGATATATACCATATTATACCACTTTATCTCTGCTTTCTTATTCTTAGCTCTATTTTCATTTCGATTCCTTTCCTCTGTTCTACAAAACAGGGATTAATTTGAAATTAATTAAACTAAATGAACAAATCTAATCATATACTGAATATGACCTTCATACTTTAGTAAATTATCAGTTGTCTTACAATTTTTAATTACAGAGTTGTTATAATTATATTTGTACTCAATTCGCTGAATGAATGAGTATTTAATTGAAATTTAATTTTTGTATATAATTAATGAGTGAATTGAATGATCTGATCAGATATACCCGGATGGCAACCATTACTTGGATGGCGTAAAACTACATCTCTATAGATCTCTTGAGACATATCTGGACGAGTGTTTCGGACTCGAAGACAAATTAAACCTTGATATTCAAAATAAAAAGAAAATCGAAGACAATAAGGGAAAGGATTGAGATATTTGTCCCAATATTTCATAGGATATAACTTTTGAACGGAATGGTCGGGCGCTTAGAAAATGGATTGACATTTCTGATTGATTAACACACATATAAAGAATTCATAGAAAGAAAATATAAAAATATATTACAATTACATTAAGAAACTATTAAAACTGAAAAAGGTTAATCAAAGGATTCAGAAGGATCCAGACACAAAACAGGAACATTACTGTATAAGTTATTGTATTGAAACAGTTTACGTAAATGAGTTGAAACAATTTGAAAACCTAAAGAATTTTAAAGAATATTTTTTATTATATCAATAGTTAATAATTAATGAATTCTTTTTGAATAATAATATATGAAATATAGAAACAATTATGAAATTTGATTAGAATTTATTACATATAATATGGAAATTGTTTTTTGACTTCAATTCAATTGGATAACACTCTCATCGATCACTTGCAATGATATCAATCACTCTTTACTATGCATTCATTAAATTATTTGCAAACATATTGTTTGCTATAAATATTTTAGCCTTCAATTGATTATCGATTCCTCCAATCAATATTCAAATATAACTCAAATATTTTTTACTTTTTATTCAAATTACACAGAAATAGCACGAAATGAATGAATTTATTGTTTGAATAATTGAATGACTGACTGAATGGATGCAAATATTTAATTGATTTTCAGTATATAATCAAAACTAGTTAACCAATTGTTATGAATAACTGCTGTATATATACTGTTATTATCTAATTATAAATATTATTATATAATATAAATGAAATGCAAATAATGTAAGAATAACTCAATAATTTGCACAATCAGTTTAATCGCTAAATATTTCAATTATCATATATTCAATAATTTTGTCTTCCATTCGATCGATGAAATGATAAATCAATAAATATGTCAAACATTTATTCGTTTCATTTTATTTACTTAATCGACGACTTCTTCTCCGATTCTATTCATTCTAAGCCAACATCTAATGAACTGTATGTCTGATTCAGAGCTATTTCAGTCTTATATATCGATTCTTCTCTAGTTTTGCTCAAAAGTATTATTCGTTACAAACCTGTCAATCGATCCTTCAATTAAACCTTTCTCTTCTCAAACAACTATTCTTATGATCGATTCGAAACTCTTTCCATCATTTCTGTAGAAAAAACTCAACAACTTTTCCATTGAACTCAACATTCAATCGATACATAAGAATATCATTGTATCACATGATGTAGTTTCATAATTTACATGACATAGAATATATTGGTTGGTTTTCTATTTGATTATCACCTTTGAACTTGGTTTCATATGAACCCGATTAAATATGTTAGAATGCAAACAACATGGTCATGTACTGTACAAGAGTATAAGAGTTATACAGTACTGCATAAACTGAACCTATTCTACCAGAAAACTAGGAGAGAGAGAGAGGAGAGAGAGAGAGAGGAGAGAGAGAGAGAGAGAGAGAGA
>JAQIWA010002702.1:0-12509 GCA_034693305.1 Eueremaeus valkanovi | reverse complement strand
TTGATCAGGTATTCAGAAAAAATCGCGTATATGGTACTACAATATACTTTTTACAGAATCAAATTATCTTGTACCGTCTAAAAGTTATTCAAAATATCCAGACGACAACATTAACTGATCACCTCTTTATAATCGTAAGACACTGTAACCAATGGATTTGAAAGACTGTTGGATTGGGCTTTGAAAGAATGCTGTCTTTACACCATTTGTAACATTGTTGTGTCGATACACTAACCTTTGATTGATTGACACTACACACACTACTACCCTACTTGTATAATCAAAACTTACTTGTTAGTGTAGCGACACACCAATGTGACACATAGTGTAAAGACAGCATTCGTTCAAAACCCAACCCAACCGTCTTTCAAATCCATTGCTTGTAACATTCCTAGTTCAGATTAGACTCCCAAAAGCTCATCTTGGTCCCGGATTTTCCTGTTTTTCGTAGTATTGGACAAGATCGAGTCGAGACAATGAAAATATAGGGACAGACTAAGGCCCGGCAGGACGAGATAAGACTGACTACCTTTTTGTTTTATATATCGGTACGGGAAGGGACGCGGCTCTAACGGGTTAAGACGGGAAGGGACGCGACTCTAACGGGTTAAGACGGGAAGGGACTAAATTTTTCTGTATTTTGAGAATTGTCCAGAATATCCATGTACGCGTGCTAAGCTTGGTTAACTCATCTGCTATTGTTTGTGAGAATATTCTAATAATTTTATTAGATTTCATTCAATTGTCGATATTTTCCTTCGGAATTGTTTTATATATAAATTGCTTTTTTTGTTTGATTTCAAAAGTGAGATCATTTCTATTCCGGTACTGTTTTAAATGTTAATTAGCAAGACTTGAATTTTGAAAAATTTTTAATTTAAAAATGTGTTAAAGATATTATTAATAAATAGTATTTGTGTTTACCGTATATTTTGCTAACACTTGAAATCATTTAGTGAACCAAATCGTGATCCAGAGGTTCGCTAAATATTTATTATTAAGTATTCAAACAAATATGAGGCACACGAATCAGTCACGATCCAGTTGCCCAGCCATCCAATTATTAATAGGAGCATCTCTTGTGGCTATATATACCGATTCATGACTTATTTGACTCTAATTCACGATCTTTTATAATATCATACAATATATTCATTAATGTACGGATCGTTCGCTTATATTAATACAAATGAATATAACTTTCTTCTTCCGATCGCCACAAACCGAATACCTATTATTTCACCTAAAAATTCTAACTGTGCCGCCAAAAAGATCATAACTTATTTAACATAGTTTATATTCATTATAGTTATTATCATAGTTTGATTGCCTTCACAACTGCATAGGATTTGTTAAATAGGAACTGTAGTTGACTACAGTTGTTCGATGTTAGGAAAGGCAATATAATTTAGCAAGCTCAATGCAATATACTGGTACATTATATTCTAATGAGTAAGATTACGAATCGAAGTGTAATTACCTTGGAACTTTTATAACACATTATGTCACAAGAAGTCTAATCTAATGCACTGACAAATTGATTAAAGAGTAAACAAAATATAATAAGAATTGATAGGATTATACCTGGGTTATAAATTTCCTAACAATTCCTATGTTAATCTTTTAATGATTTTTGAGTGCATTATTATGTCGTAAAGTATGGAAATAATTATATTTCAATAGCATTAGAAACCGAATATTTGGATATAAGCGGATATAAGAGTGTAATCCAAATCTCAGACCATTTTATAATAAAATTCTGACAATTGAGTCATATTTTGAAAATTATATATTTTTTTGAAAAAGTTTTATATACAGACATTTGAATAATGATTGTGAACTGGCAAGAAAGTGACCAGTTCAATGATTGCGAAGATTAATTTATATTTAAGTCCATAAAAATTCTAATCAAAACGTGAAGAAAAGAAATACGATATTAAAGATAAAAATATTTGAAAGATAATAACGATTTGTTCGAACATATATAGAATCACTTGGTTTTGATAATACAGTTATTGTATTATTAAGGAATAAATTGAGTTCAGGTCAGTCGGGCTTTATATAAAGAGAAATCAACAAAAATAGATTTGAGTTTTAATTAACTTTTTTGATGGAATGTAAGAACAATATAATATATGAACTCAATTCAGACGAGTTGGATAACTAATGGTTAGCTATGAGTATAAACAGAACAGTTCCGAAACCTTTTTGGATTAATATATACAATAATTGATATTTTTATCATAATTTAAAAGCATTTTTCAGTTCAAGTATTCGGCTAAGTATGCGAACAACTATTCTTCTAAAAAACTTATCTAAAATGCTATTTCGAGTCTTAATAAACAGAGTTTCAACAAATAAAGGCAGAAATGTTTGTTTAAATTCATGTGAAGAAGCATTAGAAGAGATTTACTCTCTGTGTTGTGCTGGCTCAATGTTGTGCTGGCTCAATGTTGTGCTGGCTCAATGTTTTGTCTCACTCTAAACGATAGCTCTTGAAAGAGATGTTTGATTGCATGTAAAACACGATTGTCTGCAAAACTATACTGTTTTGACTATTCAATAGAGTGGTTGAGTTTAGTTGATCTAAACTTTCGTAATATTTAAACATTGAATAAATTCTAAACAATATCTGAACACATTTTATTAGTTTCCAGATAATTGATAAGTTTCAATTATGTTCCCTGAGCAACCATTACTTAATCATTGAGTAAATAGATGTAGTCATTGGATATTTCGGTGATCCGGATGAACTTCAAAGTGATTCCGGTCATAAACCTTAATTACATCACAGATTATCTCTGATTATCAAAGATTGTTCGCTTGAATTAATGATCGAAAAATCCTTTTCTCTTTTAATATCCTTTTATTACCATTTCTTAATGCAATTCCTTATTATATATATAAATCTTTTATCGGATTTATATTTATATATAAAATAAGGAATTATTTTAGAAAAATGTATTATTTTCCTGCACTACAGCTGACATAAAATCTGTTTTAACAGTTGCTTCAAAATTATATAATAGTTTAGCAAACTTTTTATCAGTGTTTTACAAATATTTTTCAGTTTTATTTTCAATTTGTTTTATACAAAGTCTGAGTAAAAATGGATTTTCACTTCATATGTAACGAGTGGTCAAAACCAAACAATTTTTTGTTTCAATTGGCGAATGTTTTTATAGTGTTTTCTAACGTAGATCTCAAGAATCGATACAATCTATTATATATACGCTTTTGTCTACTGATGTCTTCCGTATTTTTCTGCTTGTGGGGATGGTTGGTCCTGTGCTCTTTAGACACTTTCATTTGGAACTTTATTTTCATACTTATCAACACATTTCACGTCACAGTTATTTTGTATAACTTTTATCCATTTTGTGTACATTTGGATACAAAAGGAGAGAAAATCTATGAAAAATTCGAGTTAAGCGGAAATGTTTCGCCGAAAACATTTAATGATTTGATTTATAAGAATATATCTGAAACACAGACTCTGGAAAAGGGAGACATTTATTGTGTGGAGAATCTGACGATTGGCGACAAATTATCGCTTCTATACTCCGGAAGAATAGCTGTCATTCGCAACAATAACTACATCAATGAGTTAACGGACTTGACATTCATTGATAGCGCCCAATGGTTTGTGTCGACCCCCTTATCTAAAGTCACTTTAATGGCATTAGAAAAGTCACAAATAATTTGTTGGAAAAGTACACAAATCCGGGATATATTGACTGTCGAACCGGTATTGTCTGCGCCTATCAATAGAGTGCTCGCAGAAGACGCTATAAAAACATTTTATTTTAATTAGTAATGAAATGCTTTCTGTTTAACAAATTTAATACTAATATTAAAGTTAATAATAATATTAATTAAAGTAAACAATAGTTTGAATCAATCGTTCAATTGATAAGTCATAAGAACTAACGACAAGTTTTATAGGAAATGAATGAAATGAATGGAAAGTGGATTCAAATCATTAAATAATTATACTTTGAATGACATAAGAAGTGAAGACTTTTATTCAATTTTTGTCTGATTTGGACTCAAATTATATTTTATAAACTTTACTGTCAGTGCATTGACTTATCATTGAATTCACACGAATTGTAATAAAGATAACGAATTCTGAATCAAATTATATATGAATTGAATAAAACTTTTATAACTTTTCAAATCATTTGCACATTTCGTCCCTTTTGTTCAGAATTTAGTCTTTTATACGAATTATACGAAAATTTAGTATTTTTTGTATCAATTGTTTGATTAATTAATGAATAGAAAAATGCAAGCAATCAGTGCTTATTTGACAAATGAATGTATGAATCGATTTAACAAATAATGAATCAATGAATCAATGAATCAATACATCTATAGATCAATACATTCTTAGACAGCGGTTCTCATCGAAGTCGCGGAACTGTTTGGCGTCGATCTCATCGAGTCGTTTGCAGTCGACGCCGAACTATTAGAAGTGTTGGCCGATTCCAACCTCACGGCCGACTGTCGAGCGCCGGTCAAAGTGCGCAATGTATCGCCATTTTCTTTGCCCTCTGATGTCGGCGTTGGGGTCATTGCACCAGATTTCGATCCAGGGGTCGGAGTCGACGAAGGGCTCGGCCCATACTTCTCGTCAAATATCTTGATCTGTCCGCCGCCCGGCGTGTGCTTCACATTGTCGAGTGAGCCGACCTTCGAGTTTGCCTTCCACTCCAACTTCTGGGACTTTACCTCAATTTTGCCGCCGACTGACCACAAGATCACAATCTATTAGAAAATCTATTAAAAATATGAGTCAGACATACGGGGCTTGTGTTTGGCGTTCTCGAGTGACCCGATCCGAGGCTTTGCATTCCAGGTCAGTTTCTGAGACTCCACTCTCTTCTCTCCGCCCGCTTTCCGATTCGTATGTTTAGGCAAAAAATTAAAGTTATTTTCAATTCATTTCAATTCAATATTTCGCACAAAATTAGATTTGAGTTCAAATAAATGTCATTTCATTTGAGTACTAAAAAATCGATTTCATTATTCATTGTCTGATTGGCGAAAGTCTTCAATTCATCTCTCATTCGATGTATTTATTTATTTATTTTTTGAGTCAAACCTCAAGTAATTAAATAAATGTTTTATTTGAATTCAAATAAGGGCTGAAAACAGATTATTTGTCCGTTGAATATATGATCAATTGCTTACTCGGTCTGTGTTTGACATTGTCTAACGATCCTATTTTAGACCTAACATTCTTGAGGTCCGGACCGCGGGCTAACCCGACCGGCGCTTTAATCGGAGGAATCTCTGCCAACAAATAAAATAGGATTTCATTAAAGTCTTATCAATTGATTGGAATTACAAATAAAATCAACGAAAATATGAACGATTTGGACGTACTTTTGGCATCAGGTTTGGTAGGAGAGGGCGATCCGCACGAAGTTCTGTTCGATGCGCCTGAATATCAACAAAATATTTTAATCAACGAATTAATAAAGTCATTGAAAAAGATTTCAAAAAATTAACTGAATTTTGATTGAATGCAAATGTTTTAGTGTTTGTTTGTCTAACACTTATCGATGCAATAAAACCAAATAAATCCTAACCTTTAGAGTAAAGAATTGAAATATTGATATGAATTCAGATAATAATCAGTGAATTGCGTGCAAACAGTGTACAAAAGGCTTGGATTTGCTAATAGAGGCCAAACTATTGCCACATAAACTTGAATTAACTGAAAGCAAATCTAGAAATAGTCTATCAATACATTGCAGATGACATTTACGATCAGAATATCAATACTTTTATTTAGGTTTTTGTTTCAATTGATTTCAATAATCCTTTGCGTAATTTTAACGCATCGGTAGATAATAGTCATTGAAATACAATATAAATAATTAGAGAAATGAAATGAAATGAGGAATCGATTCACTTATTAGTCTTCAAACTTATGAAAGGTTTACAAAAATTATAACAAAATATCAATATATTTGAAAAATAGGCCGAAAAGTCGATTCGGTATAAGTTATCGACATTTATATCAATAGTTACTCTATTTTTATGAAATATAAAAATATTGAAACCTTCAGAGAATCTGAACTTTGCTTCAAAATGTACTGCAATTGAATATATTTTATAGAATACCGGTAATAGCATAGTAGCAAGGTTAATTGTAGTTAATTAATAGAATACTTGCAATCAATTACTCTTTCTCTCAACAAATGATTTAAACCAATAATTTTAAAATTGTCTGAAAATAATTATTAATTAAATTCTATTTAAATATCTCTGAAAATTGAAATAAGAATTGAAAATAGAGTTCATTTACACGAATATAAGGGTTGTTCACAATATAGCAGTACTTTATATAACGTTATAAATCACTTAATTGTCAACTAATTATATTTTTCACTCAATTACAGCAAAAATAAAACCAAAATTGTCTTCAAAATCAATTCAAAACCAGAACCAGAACCTGAACTCAACTATTCTGGTCACTATATAAGTTCTCTTAGAAATAGTTGATCACCCGGGTCGTATAAGATCTCAACCATTCAATTAAAACAAATTTAAATTAAATTAAATTATTTAAAAAATGAAATATTTTGATAAAAATTTATATAAATATTAATATAATTAATAATAATTTTATCGTTCAATCGGATCATTGGCTTTCAAAGGATTTTTAAACTTTAGGTCAAAAGAAAACATTAAATGAATTAAAAATTGAGTGAATTTTTGTTTTAAAATAAATTATATTATATTTAATCGATTAAAGCATTTAATAAATTATAAAAATTAATAAAATATAAGAAAAATCTTTTACGCAAACAGTTTGACTGAAACTGTAAACTAAAGTCCATTTGATTTGAATAATAAAATTCAATTCAATACTAAATAAATGAAAACGAATTAAAGTCTGAAAAATATATATAAAAAACAATAATATTTATTAAAAACGAAATAATTATTGAAATGAATAATAAAATGCAAACATATTTGTAAAATACCGTAATTTTTTGCATCATTTGTTTGACAGTTATTAACCGCTTTTGGTTTGTTTGCCGACATATCTGAGGACAACAACGAATGGATTTCTGATTTGAGTCCAAGTTTTGAAATAATAATAATTAATATTAAATAACAATAATTATGAAAGAGTTGTATAAGAGATGTGACGCTATGTTAAGCCAAACCTAAAATTTATTGATTTTCTGATACACTTCTCGCTATAATCGGACCAATAGTTGATTGCTATGACAACAGTAGCCGAGATGAGAGCCAAGTAGACCACAGATGAGCACAAGAGTGAGCACAGACTCCAGAACTGAGGACACAGTCAACCAATAAATTAGAGTAATGTCACAGTCGTTACAGTACTGCAAGTGCTCTGAATAGATCCAATGCCACTGTTATATCAATACCAGTGCTTATGGCATACCTCCAGAAACTCGAATCAAAAGTTACAAAACTTTAAACTTTTTTATTAATAAATATTTTTAATTGTCTTTTGATTCAAAAATCTCTATTCGCTTCGTATTTTCAAAAGCAATGAATTTCTTCTTTAATTTGATTCAAATGTATTCCCAATTCATATGAAATTTAATTGAATTCCCATTTATTTCACACAAATTTAAAAAACAGTTTTTAGTTAAGGATTGCAATGAATTAAAAATTGTTTAAAACAAATAGCGTTTATAACAATAAGATCACGATTTAGCCAATGAAGGAAGTGATGTCTTCGCACCTGTTCTTTGCTATTCCAACACTCCTTATACAGAATCAGAATCTGTTTGTTTTCAAACTACAAATCCATATAATTATAATTAAATAATATTTATATTATACTGTATTTCTCACTCAATCTCAACCATTTGAAGGACAATTAAACTCTAAATTCTTCTCTTTTTATCCCAAATATCTTAGAGACAGACAGAGAAGATATCTAAACAATCATATCTAAGCTCTCATAAACTTTTTTGCTTAATATACTCTTGGCTTTGAATACTACAGTATGACAACAACAAAGTTATCAGAGACACAAATATCTTTAAAGTCTAACGTTTCTACAGTAGTATTGAACTCTTGTAAAGGCCGTAGACTTATGTGGAATACAGTATACAATATTTCGTATACATTGCCTGATTTTATGCTATACAGCCTTCCAAAGAATCGACGCACACGCTTTAATGAAGCTGGAGCCTAAACCAGATGAAAAAATTCAATGAAAATTTCTATTTTTTGTAGAGCACTAAAGCTATGAAAAATAATCACAATAAAATATACTCAAAAACAATTTCTGGGATTCACCTTGATGCTACTGATATTTACTTAACATGCATTTGAATACTTTACTGCCATAATGTTGAATTGAATGCTGATCAATAATCAGTGAAAATTACTGTGCACTATGTACAGTATTGCCATAATTACTATTGTTTCATTCTATCTAATTTTAACCAATGTCAATAACATCTAGGTGTAATTCAGAAAATAATTTTGATTCTTTTTTATTGTGATTATTTTTCATAGCTCAGAGTTCATTTATCCCTTGTGGTTTTTGCTGATATTATGCAGCAAAGCCTGATGAATTATGCCATTTTGGAAATACAAAGTTACCCTGTGATAAAAAGTAACGATTTATGAAAAATCCTGATAGACGTATTCGATCATTTTTAACAAGGATCATTTTGTATTGCTGAAATTTTATGTAACCGTGGTGGTTTTAGCCCTGGAGACAGTGCCAGTTCTCTGCTACCGGTGCTCCGCTAGTAAAAAAATCGCCCGGTGAAAAATTTCTTACCACAGTGCTTTACAAAAATAGAAATTTTCATTAAATTTTCTCATCTTGTTTAGGCTCCAGCTTCATTTAAGCATGTGCGTCGATTCTTTGGAAGGCTGTATTTCACGCAAGCATAGTAATTATGAATGACCAAGTGCAGTTGCATTATGCGCGCCAATAACACTCATTACAATTCAGTCGAATTTAATTAATATTAAATATTTTATTGTGAATTCAAATCAAGAGTTTAACAATTTTGAGAACTTTTTAATTCATTTTATTTGTATTCAAAACTTGCAAAACCATAAAAATCTAGTCTCATATCAAAGAACATTAGTTAATGTGAGCTGGTTAATATTTCAATGTTATTATTATGAAGTGTAGCAAGAACATATATATTTTAATATAGAAGATATCATAAACAGAATAACGACAAAACAGTTCCAATCTTTTACATCAAACGAAATGCAAGAATAGATTTGTTTTTACAGTTAATTAAAAATATTATTTTATAGTATATTCAGAACAAACAGAATTCAATGCAATTTTATTAAATATTTTAATCGAAATGAGTTTAAAATAAAAGTTTGAATTTTTTTATTCGTTTATTTTGTTTATAAATACTTTCAATTATCTAAATATCAAATTAGATTTAAATGCGTTTAAATGTTATTATAATTATGAGTCATATTATCCTAAATTAATTAAACCTAAAATGCATTCAATTCTTAATTGGGTCGTAAAGAGTTCGCCTTTCCTTCAGTTTACTATTGAGTTCGTCGTCGAGTGGAGCGTAAGAGTGCTTAACAGTTAAAAAATCGGTTAAAGTGACAGAAATTATTAGAACTGAAGAGTGAGTTGTGAGTACTGACCAGATTTTTCAATATAACAAAATTGCTGTGAAGTCTCTGCACCTCATATTCATCGGCGATATCAGTCGGAAGAATATCCTATGCGAACAGTAAATCCAAAATAGAGTTTCATTTGTCTCTTATGAGTGTAGACACGATTTTAGACAAAGGAAGTCATTGGAGATAAAGTCAACTTGAACTTAGTAGAGGATAGCCAAAATACCCGGGGTTGCTATCAAGACCAGCCCTGCCCCTTCAAGTATCTTTTTAAGAGCTATTTTACCTGTCTTTTAGCAATTGATTAGCCTGGTTCGTATGGGCTTAATCTATCAGCATTTGCTGACTCTTTTAAAGACTACATTGTATTGTGCTTTCCATTTGATACAGTACTCTACAGGGCATATACAGTATTTTAATAAGCAAGGTGTTTTAAAAGATAAAGTTGTTATTTGTGAGAAATCTGAATAATGTGGGTGTTTTCACATACAACTAATCTGACATATTATTGTTGAAATATGACCTATGGCTGAAATATGAGATCTGATAAATAGTTATAAAACAATTGATTGATTGGTTTGTATCGATGTTTGAGTTCAAACATTTGTCGATAAATCAGAGAAAACACAATGCAATCAAATAGTAGTAATCAGCAGAAGGTGTGAACCAATTGACAGAATATTTTCATTGAGTTTACAAAAGAATAGTTAAACGATTTGTTGCTAACGAAGGCTTCACTTACTCTTAATTGCTGTTTAGAGACAGACATGAAATATTTGACGGCATCGGTCTGTGACTTTGAATGATCCGTTAGCTTTGAAATAAGTCGTGGGTGAAAATTCTTTCTATGCAAGTGCTCGATGAGCAACGAAAGGGTTAATTCGTTACTCTTGTCTGTGCTCTCACTGTTCTTCTGGTTATTTTTCATTACGTTTTCATCTGTTTTGAGACAATTTATTGAAAGCTCTGGACTTGAAGTTCAAGTATTGTAATGATTGTTGACCTGATTTGATGACACTTTTCCTACTCTTAAGAGTGGCCGTCAACTCATCCTGGAAACTCATCTGACTCTGAAAACTGATAGCATCTGGTTCTAATGCGGTTCCATCCACTCGTTTGGATGAATAATCATTTTGGTCTTTATTTATTGATATATTTTTGAACGACTCATTCAATTGGCTGTTTAGGACTTGCTTTGACTTAATTTGACTCTTAATTAGTCTGTTTTGTTCAGTCAATTGGGACTCAGTTTGATGTGACCTCTGAATCGACACAATTGACGTTCAAGTGATTGCAAATCGCAATAATAATCAATATTATAATTAACATTCAAATGGAAAGTGTATTCAATTAATTGTATGAATAATTACCGTTTGGTTGGGACTAGAAATTTGTTTATAGGGAACCGAATAAAGCGATTCCTCTTCACTACTGCGTCTAAATTTGTGCACTTCTGTTAATAGATTAGATCGACTTTCCTTTTGGCCTTCAATTTAGTGTTAATAAGTTATTCAATCAAAACCGTCACCGAATTGAATAAGAATTTGCAAAATTACCAAAACATGCAATAAATAAGAGAATAAATTAATTAAGCGATCACTCGATGCTATCCAATGCTATGCAATGTTAGGCTTATATGAAAGCAATTAAGCGCTAATACATTAAACACAACACAATTAATGATTGACCGCAAGCTATGCGTTAACTAAATTAGTTTTAAATATTAAATTAGAACTTATTTCCTATAAAACTATAATTAATTAAAAATTTTTCTATTCATTAAATTTATTTTATTTGAAATAATTTATAAAAATAGTGTCGATTCGTCCAATATATGGAAACTGTCGGCGCGTAAAGTGAGTCCAGTCTTCATTCTAGACACCAATTCCTTATTTGAATCACATGTATATCCAGGACAATAAACTTTTCAAAATGAAGAATAGCCGCTATCTTTTGTTTAATAATTGTGTTCTGAACCAAATTCTGGTTTAGAACTGAACATCACTTGATGGATGACTTTTTAGAGTATATACTCTTCTAAATCCTAATCCTATATACACAATAATATATACAATATTTACGACTATCTAATCGACTGAGTCATGCAATTGATCTTTAAATTGATTGCATAACACAATTCGCATAAAACAGCAGACAATGACTAATTAGTAATTATTTAATTGCAGGCGATTTACAATCGATTACTAGACCAACAATGAGGAACTCTATTCTAAGTATAATATTTTCAAAAATCTAGATTTGAAATGAACTGTATAAATTCATTGTGCACATTCTGCGATTTTGGACAATGGACATGGTGGAAACAAATTGTATAAAGATACCCGCATACTATACACTGGCTGAGCTTGTAGTAAAAATGGCACTTTATTTCCCTCTTTTAAATGCCATACTATTTAACCAATAGAAAAAATCGACTGTTTTTTGGTTAACTAAAAGAAATGAATAATTTAGATTTGGACAAACTGTCCCTGTTTCAGCTTCCATTGCAAATATCGCATATACCCAGTCATATCAATATACTCATAAGATAGAGTCCAGAAAGCTTGACAACGATTATAATTTAATTATTTACTGATAAGGATTATAATAAGAGGAGTTTATGGCAACAATCGATTTGAATGCTTATAGACTCTATAATATAGAGATATCATTTGAAACCAGTCTTATTGTTCGGACAGTAGAGCCGGAAAGTGTAGCAAAACTTTGAAACAGAATTCAAATTATTTCTCCGATTTTTTCTTTTCAAACTCAAACTATTCAATATGTTTGCTAATAAGCTTCCTAACTGTCAAAGCATAAGGCTCAGGCTCTATAGCCCAGTGGCCCCTGCCATAGCTAAAATCTCGGAAGCAACCGACCAAAAAATT
>JAQIWA010002701.1:0-12511 GCA_034693305.1 Eueremaeus valkanovi | reverse complement strand
CTTGGTTAAATTTCACGATTTATATCCTTTTATATATACATTTGTCTTAATTATTCTGCAATTTCTTTATTAATTCTCATTTTTTTAGTTAAGTTTCAATTTAAACAACTTTTTATATTTTTTATTTTAATTAAATAATTGAAAGCTAATTAATATTCAGAATATCAATGATTACATTGAATTCACGTGGGTATTGAGAAACTGGTTATGAATGACTTTTATATAGACTAAGTAATGCATCAAGCTTATAATAATATCATAGAATGTTAGAAATACAATGTTCCTGGTGGCTTTTCAACTAAAATGGTTGTCCCAACAAAACTCTTCCAGGTATTTTTGAAAATTCAAGCAGTTTATCAAAAATATTCGAGCTAAAATATCCTGGAGACTTCCAAAGTAAATGCACTGAAACTAAGTCTGTTCTTGCCACAATATATTTTATAACAATCAAGTGTTCATCTATAAATTAAACTATCCTAGATACTTGTGCCTACTTACTTAACTGAACTCACAACCCGACTCCACTGAAAGCTACAGAATTTTTATAATTTTTGACCTGAATCAGATATCCAGAGTCAATTATGGATTGTAATGGAAAATTATGACTTCAGCTTCAGGTCAATTGTTCCCCTGTTTTCAATCTAACCCTTTCATGAGACCTATAAAACTAGAGTTTTGTCCTGAGATTTAGTGGACATTCAATTACTTACAAAACAAATGGTCAGCTCATCTTAAGTGCTGTACACAATGTATATTTGCGAAAATGTCAAGATCGAAACTGTTACGACGCCCTTGGTCAAACTCTCAACCACTTGAAATGGCCAAAATGTACTTTATTTTGAATTTTACAAAATTGGCTACTTTTGGAAAACAACATTTGGTTCAATCATTAATCAGACCCAGAGTCAGACACAGAGCAAATTAGAATTTAATTTAATTCAAATAATATTTTAATTGTTTTATTGATTGCATTATTGTTAAGAAAAATCCCAAACGATTTCATACAAACTATTGAAATAAATCTATTGATAAACAAAAGTTTTGTAAACTTTCTTTGAATTAAAGAAACAATAAAAATAAATATAAGAAAAATAATATAAATTCGTAATCAATGAGAAGTTTAATTGCTTTGATAAACAATGAGTATTCAAATTAATTATTATTTATTTCTCCTTCAAAAACAACAAAAAACTTTAGGCTATATTAGCGAAACTGTTTATGAAAACGCCTTAATTTAAACAAACTTTATATCTATGAAGAAGTCCTCGAAAACAAAATACTCTATTAGTAATCAGAAACCAATAATAAGATTAATAATTAGATTGACTTTTTGTTGCTTATTCTGAACATCACAAACACCCGAATCGATTGCGGTTTAGATCTGAAGGTTTCACAGATTTATTCTCATATTTAAGTATTACTCCAATTATATTCACAACTAATTTATTAATTTATTGATTTCTATTCCAAGGATTTTTGAATATATTCAGTATATAAAAGATCGGAAAAAAATGATTAAACCATCAAATCATTAAACTTTAAAGTTTTAAATCATTTTTGAAAACTCCAACCAATTGTATAGCAATGAATGCTTTGGTATTAATACTCATTTTATTTTATATCTTATTTATTCTAATCTTTATTTTTTTATTCAATTTTCAGTTTGTTTTATCAGCGCTAGTGTCGACTGCTCTGGCAGTTCCCCAACAGGTCTATAAAACCAAAGTCTTGGTGGATGACTATGATCAGGGCTATGGAAGATCTTATGCCGAGCCAAGCGTCCACTACTCGGCACCAGTGCTGACCAAATCATATAACTCCGAGCCATATATGGACAGATCCTATGGTCAACAGATTGTATCCAAATCTTATGGCGAACCTGTCCTCGGATACGGTGGACCAGAACTGGTCAAGTCTTACGGTGAGCCCACTCTTGTCCTCAGCAAAGGATACGCTTCAGAAGGCTATGGAAGACAATCATACGGAGAGCCAGTGTATGGCAAGTCATACGGAGAGCCAGTCTATGGCAAGTCATACGGAGACCAAGTCTATGGCAAGTCATATGGACAGGGCGTTAGCACCCGATACTCGATCAGACACGAGGCTCCCCAACGATACGTCAAGGAATACGCGCAGCCAATCCTCAGCAAAGAATACGCGCAACCGATTCTGACCAAATCGTATGGCCAACCAATTCTGACCAAATCCTACTCCCAGCCCATCATCACCAAGTCATACGGTCAGCCCATTCTCACCAAAGCAGTTGGTGGTTACGAACTTGAGTCCGCTTATGGTGGATATGGAAATGGAGGATATGGATATGGAAAGGGATATTAAGACAATAACAGTTCAATTGTCTTCTGATCTACTATTCTGTCAATTCTGATATCTGTCGCACATTTTGGCACTAAATTCCAAAGATATTAATCCAATTGTGATTGTGTTTACTCTGTATTTCATAGTCTATTCAAATATTATTAACGAATATTTTGTTCATAAAATAATATCAATTTTTATATTGTCATTGAATAAAGTTTTTATTTTTATTAAAAACTAAAATATTTTCTACAATTTATTTGAATCTATTAATAGCAAGTAAGTTAGAGGTAGAGTTAAACTAGACAAATGAACTTGCTTAAATAACCTATTAATTCACTGATAAAATAAAACTAAAGACTAAAATAGAAAAAATAATGAATAGATTTTAAATTTTTAGAATTGAAATATAATTTTATGTTTTATTAATATATAGAATAAAAATTAGAAATTATTTATTTTATTGTTTTAAATAAGTTATAGAATTTTACTCAAAAAAGTCTAAACATTTAAAACTTATTCAAACCATTTGAGCTTTTACTTTGGAGCAGGGTTACAAACACTGGTGCAGGCGAGGTCAGGCCGACAGTCCAATTCGCTGGTGCATCTGGATGTAACCGATCGGCGGGTCGTTCCGGCCCAACACCATTCGTCTGTTCTGCCAAAAGAATGACATCGTGTCCAACAACGTCTGCGATGGCAACCATAGGTCACAGGCAAGCCCTGGGGTATACCTGTTCGGGGCCTCTCTGTAGGCCTCTGACTAAGAGAGAGGCCAACCAATGAGAAAATAACCAAAAATACTATCACTTTATAACTCATTTTATCGAAAGTTATTTTTGCTTCGAATGAATTAAATTCAATTAATCCGCAAAATATCTATAATTAAATTGAATCGACCACTGGATCATTATTTATATACTAACAGTTTCTCTGTTATTGTTTGAGAGGATGTTTAACACATTTTCATCAAATTAGGCAATTGTTATAATAGCCTCTGAATGGGATGTCAGAGATCAATGACCCGTAGAATAATTGATTTTTCAATATTTTAGTTAATTATTAATATTTTGTATCAATCAATAGGTCAGTAAGCGTTTGGTTCAGTGTAGAAGACAGCGTAGAGTAGTTTTAAATGTTGTTATGACATATTATCAGGATGAAAATAAAAATGAAGCTTGGGAAGTAAAACATTCGGTCATTCACATCATGCTATATTAGCTTGTTGTTTGATTTATACCCGACTCTATTGAGAGTTCCTATTTTTCTGAGTACAGACATATTTATAATCCACAAATAATATAAAATATTTTGAATTTGAAGACATCATAATATTGATGTGATCCACCACTATTAAGTTTAGCACATCTATCTGTTATTATTTTCCTAAAAACCTGGACAGTCGGGGGTATATTATTTGTGCTGCCATTAGATTTTCAGTCATGTTTTGACTCAAAGTATTTTTCATATTAAGGATCAGAAAGAAGTCAAACAATTATTATTGATTTTAATTTCGAAAATACTATTCAAATAAAAGGCCAAATACTGTAAACCTTTTGTACTTTTCCTACGACTATTTTCTAAAGTAGATTATATAAAATAAAGTTCATCCTTGCTGTTATCTCTTTTTATGTGCATTCTGTGATTTGCCATTAGACTCGTATTATTTGGGTATTAAGTTTTTAACTTGTTGAGATAAGCTGAACAGGATAACTTATTAGGAATAATAGAGAATATAGTATTTTACTCAGACTTGTGATAACATTTCAAAATTGCGCTCATTCTGTGTCAATCAGAAAGTCAAAAACCCGAATAAAAACAGGGGGGGGGGGGTTTCGCTGTTAGCATTACATATCGAAGATAGTTAAGTATAAAGAGGACACAGGACAACTTGCTTTTATTCACAGGATTACCTGATATCGGAAAATAAAAAACAATAAGAGCTTATAATAACTTAATTTCAATGAAACCGATTTTAAGTGAAAGTATTAATTAAAACACTTTAATCCGAATAATGAATAAATATTATAAAACTTTAATAAAATTTTGAACTTTTATTTGCTTTTAGACATTTAATCAGAAAGAGTGGAACAAAAAATTGAATTCATTTAATTTGCAAAACAACTGCATTTGATTAAAGGGCAAAACATTTGATAAATTGATTTAATTAATAGATTATATAAAAGGATTATATGAAGCAAAGGCTTCCGCAGTTGAATTTGGGCTGACAGTCGAATTTGTCCCGGCATGAAATCCATTGATTAGTCAGTTGACTACCCCGGGTATTCCAGCACCATTCGTTGTTTAGGCCCAGAAACGCACAGCGAGACCAACAGTAGCCGCGATGACATCCATAGGCTTCGGTCTGGTCTGGTATTGATGAGGGTATTGATGGTGTTTGAGGTGTGGGGATAAGCTGACTGTAAGCCAGTCCAACCCATCCCAAGCAAAGTAATGCAGCGATGATTTTGGCGTTCATTTATATAATTCTGATTTTTTCACTGTTAGAACAGACTATGATTTGAAAATACTTTTCTGATTGAAATTCTGTGAATTATCGGCGCTTTTATATAAAAAGTTTTTCCTAAACTGATTCAGTAGAGTCTGATGAGAGGATAGTCTCTCTGAGAGAGTCAATAAACTAATAGATATGCAGATCAATAGACTATTTTAACCCAAATTTTTTGTCCACATTTTTAACTGTTTATCCAAACATTTACAGCAATTCTATTGTCTTCCCGGATAAACAATACATTATTTTTTATTATTTTGTTTTATAAGCCTTTTATTTGTCCGAAAATATTTGTTATAATTATTTCGATACTTATTAAACAATTCCATTGAAAAATACTTTCAATGATTTTTAAATCTCATAAAACTAAGCTAAGTTAATAAACCTAATAAGCAAGCTCATTTTCAAACACTAAGACTCAGTCTTTCAATTTAAACATTTAAAGCTTTTCAATTCAAAAATAATCAAATGCACCATGGTGGCTTATTTTTGTGAAGTGCAGCAAATAATAAAATCTATGAGAATCCCCCAAAAATCAGATAAGAATAACATAAAACAATAATTTCACTAAACATATGAATTTGAGTGCATTAACATTGTATTCGGAATCAAATTGACCTGGAGCAGTGTATATCCTATTTTTACAATCTTCCCATATCAGAGTATGCGGTTGATTATATTACATCAAAAATAGTCCAAGTTTATTTTTCTATTTTTAATTCTAATCAGATGTGAATATCGGATTCGTAGGCTAGCATAGAAATGGTCAGGGTCATTTAGAATGACTCAATTTATTAGAAAACAATTAAGTTTCAGATAATGTGGATGAGATTGAGAAATGAATTATTCAATTATTTCAAGATTTTTTCAATAAAGGCATTAATATTTTCAATTATATCGATTGATTGAATACTAATTGAATGGACAAAACTGTAAATACGTTGTGTATATACAGTAAAGATGAAGCAATAAGATACTACTACAGTATTTATTACAGAGCACAGTATTTAATCTATTATGCTAAACTGGGTCAGTCTTATTTCAAATTCTTTAATGATTCTGTTTTCAAAATATATACTCTATATAAGTATATAATACAATATTACAAAGAATTCATTAGAATATAAAACAAAAAATCCAATTATCATTGCAACAAATGAGCATGGTTCTATTAATAATCTACCTCTATGCCAGATGAATTTGAAAAAGTGATACTTATTATGAATTGGATTATCACATTTAAGTATAGTGTCAGGGTATAATTTGCAGGTTTAAAGCTATGTGGTGTATTTTTGTTGTCAGACACTATTAAATGTAAATTGTAAAAGTATCATGATCAAGTATACTTCGAGGGTTGACCTCATAATTTTTTGAACTCAAAACGCGGTTAAATTGAATTAATTATAAACAAATTCGTCTCCAAAACCCGATTTCTGATGCATGGCTTGTCCTCCAGACAACCAAACTGTCTATTCCTTTGAATATTTACTTTAAAAAGAAAAATAAAAAATTCAATTATTTTAAGTTCTGATAAGTTTATAAATGAACCTAAGCTTAACTGCAGTTTTTTATTAGTACAGTATTTGACATTTATGAGCAAATTTCAGGAAACAATTAGCTCTAAAGTCAAATCAGAGCCATAAGTATTGCTTATTTAATAACCCATTAGTAATGAAAAGACTTTTGAATAAAAAAAACAATTAATTGTAAGTAAAATAGAAATTAAGTAAACAATGAAATTAATTGAGTAAATCACAGAAATTATAAACAATTATAAAACTTTTGATATGACTTAAGATAAGAGTGAAACGCACTATCATATAAGAACTGATCCCTGATAACAATTAGCATGGTCAATTTATTCAGATAGGAAACAGAAAATGACATTTTGATAAATAGATTTATTTAATCGATTAAGTCTTCCGAATAGAAATCGGGAATCAATAAAGACTTATGGATTGGTTTGAGACTAATTCAGATTTGTTCCGATGCTATGCAATACTTAATTAGATTTAATTGTTTATATAATATGTTAATTCATAATTGTATAGCAAAGCAGAGCAAAGCATAAATTAATACTGTTTTTCAAAACCATATTCATGTCATTACAAATGCAATAGACTGTGAAATACTATTAATTTCTGAGATTTATGTCTTCAAAATAGACCTCAAACACACCAACAGAATTGATTGACTGACAAACCAAAGGGCGGGTAGTTTTTAAACTGATAATATACAGTGTTATTATTCGTTAGCACATTATGTGTTTAAATAATTAATTCGATCATTAAATCAGTGAAAGTCATATAGTATTCTCTGTGACACAGCTCTAAATAGTGGTGATACACAATTAGGTCCCGGGGCTATGGTTTTTCCATAATTAAAATCATTGAACGCAAAGCTCTTACTCTTATTTATCAATCTCTCGCTTCCATTCATTTACTCTAATGACCCGAACCTTTCGCAAAGTTTTTCATTTCACTTAATATAATCAAACTCTTCCTGAATTGCAATACTGTTTCCTTAGATATAGCAATAAATACTATTAATAAGAGTAAAAGCAATTATGAATTAAATTATAATTTAGGCGAAAGTGATTTCTTTGCACTTTTGAAAACATATTTAAATTCTTGAGACAATTGTTGTTTCATTTCATTCGATCGACAGCTTCTGAATTGTGAACATTGTTTCGGATCAATCAAATCAATCGAAAAGTTTATTTATTACTGGAATATAATGTATACCAAATTGATTTTGTGCGGATCAGTACTACTGGCGCTGTTTGTACTCAACGTGCAGGCGACGGGTTAGTGATTCGCCGCATATTTAACACATTTATACCTATTCTTATGTGGATTACAAGGATTTAATATTTTCTTCATTATATCTATTACTAAAGGCGGCTCTGGACCAATCATCATAAAAACAGCCTCGGGCAAGAGGGGTCGAAATAGTGATATGTATGTATGCCTTCATTTGATTTGACACAATTATCAAATATTGTAATCTATTTCGTTGGACATTATGTTTGTTAACTGATTATTAAAACTGATTTTCAAATTGAAAATAACCCTGTTCACTTTGAATAACATGTCATTTTACACAGAATGATGATTGGAGGTCAAACTAAATGTGGTACCGGACCCACCATTATTAAGTCAGGCGGTCAGAGGAAAAGAGGCGGAGGTGATCTGTAAGTTCATTGAGTTTTATATCATAATTCACTTTATATGAGAATATTCTTATGTCTGTTCCGTTCCTCTGTCTACAGATTAATGTTAGGAGGGTCAAATCACTGTAAGAAGAAGGTTGAGACCAAGATAGTACCATACCCCGTTAAAGAAACAGTCGCCGTGCCTGTTCCAGTTACAGTTAGAGAAACAGTGCAAGTTCCTGTACATATTCCAGTTCATATACCTGTGCCACAGTATATCCCTATTCAAATGAAAGAAGAAAGTTATGGTGGAGGCATGGACATGGGTGGGTATGGCGGTATGGATATGGGTGGTTATGGCGGTGGATATAAACGCAGATAAGTTAAACACTCGACTCAATCGAAAGAATATTAAAAGAAATTAATAAATAATTTACTCATAATTTTGCACATATTTATCGGTCTATTATATTGTCATCAATTTATTTATGTATATGTTATAAATGTGATGCATGCCATTCCTCTTGTTCTCCTTGTTCTTGTGATACTATAATGTGACAAACGTTTCCAACTTTTTTATGTTAAATATTTTATTTCAATTTTTTGTTTGTTTTTTGTGTTTAATTTAATTGTATTTATTGTTTTTTTTTGTTATTTTTTTGTTGTTGACTATATGTTTGATTCAAATAAAAGAATTTATTTATAAAATTAATTAATATATTAAGTAATTTGATTTATAGTGAAGAATGAAATCAGTTTTTCAAATAAAATATTTTGCATTTGCGCTGAAATATTAATTTTCTGCTATTTTTTTATTTGATTTTTTCCAAACTTCAAAATCGATTGAATAAATAGATAAGTTTGTCAGTCAGTCCTCCCTTCCAATAAAATCAGTCCACAATTACATATTTCCAGTCCATTGAAGCCTAAAAATCGTTTTGAATATCGTGTCTAATATATCGGTATAAATAAAAGTCACGCAAATAATGCCGTTATATGTCATACCATTCAAATCGATTTATGCAATATTTTAGATTATTTTTAAATATAATCCACGTATTCTATTCAATTGAAATCAAATTTTTTAAAAACTGTAAAATTTCTAATTTATGTTCATAAGTAACCCGTATACAAAACTTGTGACCATGTTCATATAGAAAATTGAATGTCAAATGCTTACGCTATATAATTCAGTATCCCATTGATTTGACAAAATATTGAATGGGTCATTTGAAGCAATAAAATGCCTTACTGATTCTAGGTGACTGTAATGTAATTTACTAAGATGATCAGGCACATGCAATTGTTAATAAGAATTTATTTTCAAATCAATATACGATTGAATATTATTTGAATGATTTTTATTGTGTGTATAAAAAATATTGAAACTTCGATACAATTTTCAAATGTATGGCCAGAATAGTGAGTAATTATAACATATTATAGCGATTCAAACTTGACCGGGTACATCGGAACGGTGAAAATGAATCATCTAATGGGAATAATAAATTGAATGAATGCTCCGGGTTCTTTGTGAGTTAGACCTTTGACCTTACCTGCCAATTGGTGCCATTTTTACGCCAAACTCTTGTCTCTTCTGAGCGTTTACTCAAAGCATTTCCATTGCTTTACATAAAAAAGAGTACAATATTTGAGACTTTTATTACAGAAGTATTGGTTTTGTTGGCAAATGAAAAAAGATTTGTCGATATGTCTGATGTTTAGACTTATTTGCATTTTATTCGTATTTCATATATTCGGTTGACTTACTTATCGATATATTGTGTGAGTCTTATGTATGCAATGCAAGCACTTTCTGGCCCTAACTTGTGAACCACTGGCGATATTATTGATGTCCGTATTGCAGATGGCTTTCTGCCCGATCCGGCTGTGAATGTGATACAGTTCAGTTCAGTATTACAGTAGACTATCTTAAATATTATTAATTAATTTCTTTTCTCTTGATTTACTCCCCATTCAAGTGCTATAAAGGCTACAATCATTATTGATCTAGTTCATAACATCAGGGAATAAACAGGATCAAGAATAATATAATTTAATCCTTGATATTAATCGTTTATATAATTATAGATTAGGTATAAATAGTTCAATTGAATAGTTTATGCAGTATTTGATAAATCAATTAATCAAACAAAGCACTAAATATAATATGACATAGTTTATTCCTATTCAATAAGAATTGAGCCGAGCCAATAGATAATTCAATTCTAAATTAAGTTATTAAATATTATCAAAAAATAATTAATAATTCAATATTTATGGTTAGAATATTTGGAAAAACAAAATATTAATATTATTTGAATAGTTATTATTGAAGTCTACTTACAATTATCGAAATAGAATTTATGGAAGTCTAGTCCCGCGACCAGATTGCCGACGGCCTCGGGTTCAAATGCAGTCAGACTGGGATCAACCAATTTAACGTAGGTGGTGTAATCGCCTGCACTGATACATTTTAGCAGACGATCGGTTAATCCGATTATTAATGTTTTCAGATCACTGTCTGTACTCATTATACTCTTAAAAAATATTCAGAACTCAACTAATTATGAATTTCCAAAGGAATTCACTGTTCAAGTGAGCAATACTGAGAAAATGCAAACTATTTGCGCAAAAAATATATTATGTTATTATTGAACGACAAAAATAATTGGCATTCAGTCAATGAAATGGCTTTGGAGTAGCGATGAGTGACAACACAACAGAAAATAATTAACTAATTAAACGCTTCCTAATTAAACAACGATAAAAAGTTTGCTATATTTTGTGCACTTATTCTTCATATACTGTATGGCAGTATCGCATAGTTTTATTGACTATTCTTATCAGAATTTACTGTTACTGCTCTGCAGTATAGTTATCAGGGTATGTGTAATAAAATCAGAGGCATATCCTTACACTTAAAATACAAAGACAAATAAGTTGTATAATATAGAGAATTAATTATTTAATACCAATGAAAAAGTTTAAACATTTTAATTAAGTTTTTGAAACTGACATAAAATAAAATTAGCTTTGGCTGAATTCATTAAAATTAATCTGAATTTAATTAAATATTTCTTAATTTACTCTATGCTGTGATAATGTTTGTGTTTAGTAACAGTATTTCGTGAAAGCATTTAGTTTTGGATACTTTGTTAAAGTAATCAATATTTTTATAGCACTTATTATTTTAATGAATTCTAACTTCACTTTAAATAATTATTTTATATACAGAATATTCTGTTGACAACTGAGTGACTAAGAGAACAGATTCTCAAATTTTTCGGATATTTTTTTGTTGCTGTGCTGTTGAGGGGATGACCAAAATCTTACCGATTTTACCCTTTTTCTTAGTATTTTAATTTTGACAGGTCCAAGGACACTTGATCAATTTTAATATGGAGTACCTTATGTCTGAAAACATCTTCTGACCACTATTTCTACCCTCTTGGTAGTTTAAAATATCTATCTTACCCTGGCAGCAATTATTTTGAGTATAAACATAACAAATAACAAAAAGGTGTCTATTCTGGCAATCATGGCATCAAAACAAAATGCAGACGAATTGTATTGAATTAAAGAAAGATTAGACCAGAAAATGATTTTATAATCAAATTAACAGATTATTACATCTCTTGACACATGAATTAATCTAATAATATATGAATGCCATAGAAAAAGATCCGGAATTATAATACTGTATATTACTTCACATAACACTGAAAAAGCCAACAAACAAGTAATGATCAATTCATACTTGACCTCGGTATTAAAGAATTGATAAAATATCAGCATGCTTAAAATACTTGCCTGTATAACACACATCTTGATAGTTATTTTTTTTTTGTTAGAAATAAAGGCAACAAAAAATTTAAACTTAAATAATATAAAAACAAAAAATTTATTAACAAAATGTTTATACAGTTTTATGAACTCTTTATTATTATTTAAATTTTTATTATTAAACATAATTTACAATATAATCATCAGATTTTCGATTTAACCATAATTATCATAAACTCATAGAAAAATCAAAAGAGAAAAAAAAGTTTTAAACAAAAAAAATCTTTTCATTTATTTAACTTGTTTTGTAGTTTTGTGTTAAAACAAATCAAAGAAGAGTTCTTAACATTATTTTATTTCTTATTTAATTTGAAAATTATTTTATCGAATGTTTGAAAAAAGTATTTCATTTGATATAGGAATCAAAAAAGTGAACGAAAAGATTAAATTTAGAGATAGAGAGAAAAGATTTGCTTTTATATCCAGATAATTAATATTAAGATACTTTTTATCCATATTTTAATCGTTGAGAATAAACATTTCCAATAAAAACAAAAAATATTTAATTAATAATTGATATTCAAATGACAATAAAATAATAAATGATATTTCAATTCAATAAATATAAGTAATAATGAATATATAAAAAGTGTTTTTTTTATAATAATATTTTTTCACTTATTTGTTTTCTGTTTGTAATTATTTAATAAATTATTTTTCAAATATCATATAATTATCGTATA
>JAQIWA010002700.1:0-12511 GCA_034693305.1 Eueremaeus valkanovi | reverse complement strand
GAAAAACATTTTAAACATAATTCTGGATTTCACCTTGGTGTTACTGATATTTGTTCAATTAAGATGAAATTAAATTTTAATGGTGATTAATAAAACCACTGTTTATAGAAATACATACTTCAAAGCAATAATCAATTCAGATTTATTGCTGTAAAGTATTCAAAATGTGTTCTGTGCAAACCAAGGTGAAATCCAGAATTATGTTTAAAATGTTTTTCATTGTGATTATTTTTCCTTGCTCAGACTTCCTTTATCCCTTGTGGTTTTCGCTCTAGAGCCTGATGAATTATGCCATTTAGCTAATATAAACCTATCCTGTGCAAAAACACCGCGATTTTAGAAAAAACCCTGATACATGTATTCGATTATTTTTAGCAAGGATCATGTTGGATTGCTGAAATTTTATGTAACCCTAGTGGTTTTGGCCCTGGAAACAGTGCTAGTTCTGTGCTACCGGTGCTGCACCAGTAAAAACTCGCCGCGGTGAAAAAAATGTTGAAATTTTCATCGAATTCTAATATCTGGTTTAGGCTCCAGCTTCGTTTAAGCGTGTCAGGGGTATAAGCCTTTTCTAAGGAGCGTGATAAAAATACCAATCGTTATATTTTTGGAAAAATCTTTCAGTCATACAAAGTCCTCATATAAGTCCTTTCTAAGGAGCGTGCTAAAAATACCCATGGTTATATTTTTGGAAAATTCTGACTGACATACAAAGCCCTCACATAAGCCCTTCCTTAGAAGCGCCTGTAGTGGAGAGACAATTGATTTCGCAAGCTAAATCTCCCCCTAATGTACACGCAAGATCCCTACCTTGGTGATAAAAATAATAACATTGTTGCATTTTAAAATGAATATATTGAATAAATGAAACTAATTTGTCTAGTTAACCTAATCTTGCTGAAAAGATGCATAAGCAATTGATTCGATTGATACTTCTGATTGGCTGGCTTTCGTACTCAGCGGGTATTTTCGAATACAAATAGGTTTATACTAGTATAGTTAACTAGTATAACAATTCACCTGGTTACTCTGGACACACATAACAGATTTCATGAAAAATATGTAATTTATTTAATATCAATAATTTGAGCGTTACTTCAAAACAATTAAATTTATTTCAAAATTTTAATTTTTGATCGATTCGCTGAATTTGTGTTCAATATTATTTCACCTTGTCACAGATGCATTTTCCTTTATCATTGCAATGGCCTCCGCCAATATGATAATTGACAATACAATACATAAAACAGGCCATTTCTCCAAGTTGACAATAATGGTCTTTTAAGAAATAAAAATTAAGAACAAGTGATTTGAAAATTAAATGAATATTTTAACCTTGCTTAATTTATATGGAATTATAAGTTTGAATAAAAAAGAAATTAAACAATCGTTAACTTACCAGGCTTAGTGCTTGCGTACGAAAGCGAGCCAATCAGAAAGATAATCAGAATTAATTGTTTATGGATCATTTCAGGAAGATTACTTTCGCAAACGTTCATAAAAGTCTAGCTCAAATTGTATCTAGCTTGCATAAAAATATAAATTCAAATTTATTGAGGTAATTGTCAATTTATATAAGGTTTGGTGATTTTTTTTCAAAGGCTTTATACATTTTAACTGGCGTACAATTGAATACAGGGTGAAACAGCAGTTAAATAACATTTTAATAACAAAATAATTTGATCTAAATTTATTTACTGAATGAATAATAAACGAGATCAAAAATTGTATAACAGTGATAGGCAATGGTGGGGTATAGAGGCGTGTTTACCCCCTGTGATTTTGGCTGAGGCATCTGTTTTTTGATGATTTGGAGGGAAAAACTCGAAAATAGGGACACTTTTGGGCGAAAAAAGTGAATCATTGTACCCCTTTTGGCAACGATTTTTGGCTTACCCCCCACACCTGTCGTCTGACCCATTGCCTATCTCTGCTAGTATAGATTCTAATTATGTCAGTATTACAAACAGGGGCTTAAGTAATTTAATAGAATGAAAAAATATTTTATCTACACCTAAATGTGTTCAACTGACAGTTGTGTTATTAATCCAGTTATAAATTACATGAGTTCAGTGACACACGATATCAGCGCAATCGAGAACTTTCTTGCAATAGATTTCAAATTTGAATCTTAAAGTTTTGTTTATATAATTCTCAAATTTCTTTGTAATTTATTGTAAATTTTAAGCCATGAAATACTAATTATAATGAGCTCTTGTTCAATTTATACAATTTGACCTCGCAACAACCTAAATTTAAATTATAATGAATTTTAAACCTTCTGTTCTATATAAGCCTTGCTTTTAATTGGCCTGGTCTGGTTAGATCAATCTAGTTCGTTTTAAATATTTTCATTGATTTTTCTATAAGCCTGATTTCAAAATAATCTAGTTCAATTTGAACATTACATAATAGCTATAAAGCAATAAAAATAAGGCCAAATAAATTTGAATAAATTCTACCTACTATGAATTGCGAATTTTCAATTGAATACTGGTTACTAAACTGTGCAAGATATTTATCAAACAGCTAGCCATGTCAATCTTGATAATTATATTTCTATTGCATAGAATTACAGCAATCGTCTTAAATGAAACTGGTTCGTATATAACTTTAAGCTACTGAATATAATCGAATATATTCTAAATTGATAAATTATCAAATTAATCAAGATACAAGTTCAACTGAAGTGCCAGGTAATCTGAAGGCTAAGGGTGATATGGTAAATGGCGAGGCCGGATTCACGTGCACTGATGCCTCATATTTCAATGCCCTTTCGCGGACATTCATAGTGAACAGAGTTGAGCCCTGTAACGAATTCAGACAGTTCGATTCAACTGGCAAAGATCATTTCTTTGGATATCGCATAAATGAGAAGTCAATTGAGGAACTGACCCAGGAACTTTACTAAGTGTTGATACCGATGGTAGAAAATCTAATTACATTGCTCAATTCTTGCTTACAATGCTGACCTTGCTCTTAAGCGTTGGGGGTTAGAGGTAGTGGGGCCCAACAGCTATTTTGTTCCAGGTACCATCGAGCAAGGTGACTACATGTCTATTGCTCAGTTCTGTAGGTTATAGAGCTTGCCTAATTAGTTAAATAGGTTAGGTAGTCAGTTTAGAATTATGTCCAGGGCACTTGAAGCTTTATGATCTAGATTACCGTTACCTTGTTTATAAATTCGCTGCCGCTTTTATTAGAATTTTTGTAAACAAATATTCTTGCTTTTACACCGAGCTAATTTATTCAAGCATTGCTATTTATGATATATTTAAGCTATATGAGCATGTACATTTGATTAATTTTATTCTAATTTTTCAGGCGATACCAATGAAACGGGAGCATTAACTATTGGCAAAGGGGGCGGAAAGTGTGAAGGGGATAAATTGATTTTTAATTTTGTTTCTATAGTAACAAAAGGCTCTTGCACGTCGGATAGTGGCGTTACCGAAATTGATACTTATCCAAGCGGCCAAGCAGTTTTGGCTATCATCGGAAACTGTAATTCAACCTGCATCGGTCGCAACAGGGCTTCATTCAAGCCAGGCAAAATGAATATAAATTAAATTTCAGCAAGTTAAAAAATTTCGAATTAATCCTAAGATTATATTCGATTTAAAACTTGTTTTTCATATTAAACATAAATTTGTTTTAAATATTTTTCTTATTAACGCTATATTAATAAAAAGTTGATTTAATTTCTGAAATATTTGTTCAATGAGTTTATATCAGAGCATTGTGCTAGCTGTATTCAGTTCACCTTTAACAAGCTTGTGAGTCAGCTGTTCACTGATTATCCTTGTTCAATTTTCAAGTTGATTTATATTAATTGCACAGTTAGTTTTGAAATTACTATGCTTCAATTTATTCTCAATTTTTAAGGTACAAGGTTTATAAAGCAATGGAAGTGTAATATCTAAGTATGACAATAAGTAGAGAGTTTACTTTTTATAGTTTTCGATTTGTGTCAAATTAGATAGATGCATTTTTGTTACGGACGGAGGTCCGCAAAGTTAACAGGATACATTTAATTAAGGACAATAGACCAGGGTTATTTAAAAAATTGACATTTATTTAATAATTAGCCAAAAAGGGGTGTAAAAGGGAAAGATATGAGAACTACATCTTATAGCTATGAAGGGATCCCAAGGACTAACTCTTATAATAGTTTAACAATTAATATATCAATAATTATTAACACATTTGATATATCTGTTGACAATGAAAAAGGCATACAATTGACTGCATAGCGACAACACATGAAATTTAAAACTTTTTTAATACATAGATTCCTAACATTTTTAATTGAACTGATTTCAATAGAATTTATTTGATATTAAACATAGTGTATGTATAATAACTGCAATTAAATATCAATTATGGCATAAACAAGTTTCTTTTATATTATTACTAATTTTCATTGTAAATTGAGCTGGGCAAGGTAATTTTTTTCGACTCTGAATTTATTCTAATTGATTCAAATAATTAAACAAATAAAACATGAACTTCTGAGGCTCAATAGCTCACTGGTTAAAGTGCTTGATTATGAGCTGGAGTTCGAGCCCTTGACCCAGTAGGCCAAGATTTGTAGGCTGCGATGGGCCCGTCACCTGTCCTGTAGTCTCAGACGCGTAGCATTACCTCCACCGACACCCCAAGGTAAAAACCAAGGTCAAAATAATCACAATGAAAAACATTTTAAACATAATTCTGGATTTCACCTTGGTGTTACTGATATTTGTTCAATTAAGATGAAATTAAATTTCAATGGTGATTAATAAAATCACTGTTTATAGGAATACATACTTCAAAGCAATAATCAATTTAGATTTATTGCAGTAAAGTATTCAAAATGTGTTCTGTGCAAATATCAGTAACACCAAGGTGAAATCCAGAATTATGTTTAAAATGTTTTTCATTGTGATTATTTTTCATTGCTCAGACTTCCTTTATCCCTTGTGGTTTTCGCTCTAGAGCCTGATGAATTATGCCATTTTGCTAATATAAACCTATCCTGTGCAAAAACACCGCGATTTTAGAAAAAACCCTGATACATGTAGTCGATTATTTTTAGCAAGGATCATGTGGAATTGCTGAAATTTCATGTAACCCTAGTGGTTTTGGCCCTGGAGACAGTGCTAGTTCAGTGCTACCGGTGCTGCACCAGTAAAAACTCGCCGCGGTGAAAAAAATGTTGGTTAAATTGTTTACAAAAATTGAAATTTTCATCGAATTCTAATATCTGGTTTAGGCTCCAGCTTCGTTTAAGCTTGTCAGGGGTATATTTGACAGGGTGTATAATACAAAATATTAATTATTAGATTAAATTAACTTACCAAGTAGATTGAAAACTGGCAGGGTATGCCGAATCATATTTAGCATTCAATAGCAAGCAATGTATAAACTTCTTTTTTCTATGGATCAATTGTATAGATTGCACAAGTAGTTTAATATAGCCATGAGCTTTATATCAAATATTAAACTTGCACCTTCTAAATATTAATATTTAGAATTTATCTGTTGATAAACAATTAATCACTGAAACAGTTGATTATCAAAGTTCATTGAACTTATAAGAAAGTTACTTTTACTCCAATTCCAATGTATGTCCAATCAATAACACAGTATATAGCTATAGTGCTCTCAGAGCCCGATTTGGAGCCACTTATTAACGCAATATATTTATATTTCATTTGAAAGACTCATTGATATTATTGTTATTAAAAGTATAGAACATATCTATGTTGAGTGAGAAGAGAAAAAAGGATACAGTTTTAGTAGATTAGAGCCAATCAGACAATTCAAACAATTTGTAAAAAGCAATCAATTAGTTTGAACTCTTCGAAATGACCTGCGTGTGTTATATCATGTATTTCCTGCTCTTACCTCATATATGACATGTTCACAGTTTAAGTGCATTTCTAATCATTAATTAAATATTTATATCGACAGACAATGTGTGCACACATACAGACAAAGAAACGAAATATAGATTAATTTAATTTTAATTTTATGCTTATTAAAAAAAAGTTTATCAAGTTTTTAATGTTATTTGCATAGTTTTAGCTATGAAATGATCAATTTGAATGAAAAAAATTAATTTATAAATTCCCCAAAAGAATACTTTGAAATAATAATATTCAACATATGCTTATTTTATATCTGATAAACTTACCAAGTAGATTGCAAACTGTATTTGAGTCAGGTTGAAATTCTTATTTTCTTCACAAAGAACCTCATTATATTGGCATCCAGTGCAGGGTAGTATAGCATCCGGGTCATCACAGGCCGAGGCATTAGTGGCAAGCAATACGACTGCAAAGAATGCTTTGAAATAATAATATTTACAAATAATTAGAATTAATTAATATTTCTTTTATACAATTAATAAGCTTACCAAGTAGATTGAAAACTAGCAAATTATACCGGAACATATTAAGCACTTAATAATATGCAATGTATGAGCTTCTTATTTCGAAATAAAAAACTACATGATCAATTTAGTGATTGCAAACAGTGTTTATATACTCATGAAATACTTATCAAATATTTGTATTAAAATATGATAACCATTATGGACCTTGCACATTCTAACTATTAATATTTTGAATTTATCTGTTTCTTAACCATTCCTTACTGAAAAAGTTTATTATAAAAAGTTCACTGAACTTACAAGTTATGAGAAAGTTATCCTTACTTCAAAGCCAACGTATGTTCAATTAATATAATATTGTTTTCATAAAAAAAATAATCAGTAAATAGTCAATTGTATTGATACAGAGATAGACAATGGGGAGGGTACATGTGGGTAACTTCCCTTGAAATATTTTTCGATGCTGACCCCACCTCTGTTTTTTGATGATTTGGAGGAAAAAACTGAAAAATAGGGCACTTCTGGCCCTCAAAATTGGTTAATTTTACCCTTATTGGCAAATTTTCAGCTTACCTCCTTCCCCCCCCCCCCCCGGTCGTCAGACCCATTGCCAATCTCTGGTATTGATTGATATTTAACAGACATTTATTAATAGATAATAATAATAATTAAATAAATTATTATTATTTTCAACTTGATACTTCTTTGAATTTTTACACGTCCAAAAAATTAACCAAAAAATGTATTCAAATACTTAATCAAATTTTTTAATTTTAATTAAAAACATTTTTTTTGTAAATTACGTAAAATTGTATTTTCAATCCAATCGAGCAAATACGACACTTGAGTGTAGATACCATTGCCTTCCCTATCGCTGCGGCACTTGGATGGCCCGGTAGATACAGTTTTCAAACAAAACAGTTAACAAAATTGCCAGTATCATTTAGTTGCTTCCCATTTTCACAGTGAAAATTCTTTACCCTATCCGACAAATCCGGGTACTTTTTGAGCCACACGTTCCGACAATCCATACAATCAAGGGATACATTAGAGTAATATACAATTCTGTTCTTCGCATTACTTCGAAGAAAAGGTGAAAATACTCTTTCAGTCAAGTATTTCCTTGAGTTTTCATCGAAAAACAGTTCAGTTGGTCTGTGTATGCCTTCAAGCGATTTCAGTTTAAAATTAGTTCCGTTAATATGAGCAAGATATAAACTCAACGTCATATTGGTTGAACGAACGAATGCAAATGCTCTCGGTAGAATAGTCTGGGTAACATTCTCTAATAAAAGTTCATCAAGGTTAACAAATTTCTTGATAGAATCAAATGAAATGTTAACAGGCTCAGTGTCAATTGTACTTATGCGCAGGATTTTTGTATATTCAGTTGTCTTCATGAAAGCATCCGGGTGTATTGATTTTACATAAACTAGATTTATTTCATCGAAGGTTATATCGAGTGTTGTATTCGATTTGAACTCTAGTCCTGATTCGCCGATTATTATGAACTTTTTGAAATGTTTCCGTTCATTCTTGAGATTATTGCTTAATATCCGGAATATTTGATTCAAATCCATGTATTTATAGATGTCATTCCCGAATTGGCGACAGCTGACCACCCTGCCCCACATGCCTCCAAAAAAATATACACAACCGAGATAAAAAAATTCTTCCAGGTTGCTAAATTTTTGCAAAACAGTTGATAATAGGCATTCTGAATCATGATTATCATGGTTAAGTATGGTTAATTTCTTAGTATAATTATATGTATCTCTAAAAGCAGTCAAATCTATTGATTTGAGTCCGGCTCCATCTATGTCTATAATCTCGAATGTTATGCCCTTTAAGTCAAACGCTTCCAAAGCAGTTGTTTTCGTATTCTTTAAAACAAATCTTTTGAACCGTTTCTGTTCTTCTGTCTGTGCATTAATACTCAGATTATCAAATATTTGTGTCAGGTTTATATTCTCATGACCGTCACAAATAACTTCATTGTATTGGCAGCCAGTGCAGGGTAGTATAACATCCGGGTCATCACAATATGCGGAGACATTATTGTTAAGCAAAACGACAGCAAAGAATGCTTTGAAATAATAATATTTAACTATAGGTTAATTCATTTATAATTTATACAGTTAATAAACTTACCTAGTAGATTGAAAACTGGAAGAGTATACCGAATCATATTATAGACAAAGAGTTAGTAATGGGTTAAATATTCGTTGTTAGTCGACAGACAACTATTGAAAAATATGATAAAATGTATTAAAATATTATAAAATATTTAACACATTGTGTGTACACAAACAGACAGTTAGAGACGGAATACAATAGTATTGAACATTACATACAATATATGAGTTATGATTAAGTAATAGAAAGATCAGTACAAATAAGTTTATAAATAGGAACAGGATGTGAAATAATGCTTATTAACTTATTTCTATTTCAATTTTCAATGAACAGGATATAAATATACATAATTTTTAATTAATCTGTGTACAATTGATCACTGTAACAGATTGTTGATGTATATATAAAAGGTTCATTGAACTTACAGGCGAGGAGCTATGATGTGTGTCCTCGAGTTGGCTGATATCTCGGTACTATTTAACATCTAGGCTTTGCTGATTATATACCTGTATATTTTATAGCTGCCAAAGGCCACTATAACGGATAGGAAAGGCTCATGGTCAATTCTTAAACAACACCTAAGTGCTGGATTGACACCGACCAAATCGAGGTCACGTAACCTAGCATATAAAGCATTCAGATAGATGTCAATTATTTCTTATTATCTCAATGAACTTGCTACTTGACAATTTTTATTTATGATTGTAATTAAATAAATTGATTATAATTTTCACTTTTTGTAGGCTTTTATTCATTTTTCAAATAAAGTTCGAAGTTATACATGAAGAAAATATAAACCGGCATCAATTATAATAATCAGTGCATTGAATAAAGTTACCCTTATCAACGACTGGCTTCTTATTGCTACATTGCAAATTTTTCAATCTTGGTAATAAATCGGTACTCTTTTTAATCCACATATTTCTGCAGTCCTTACAATCCAAATGATCTGTGACTTCAATCGTGTTATTCTTATGGCTTCGCAGAAAAGGTGAAAATACTCTCTCATTTAAATATTTGATTTTCTCATTGTTTGTCTCAAATTGCAAATGCGTTGGCCTTTGAATGCCTTCAAACGTTTTAGCAGTAAATACTTCGCCGGTCATAGAATCGTAAGCAAAATCAATATTAATTGGTTTGTCTGAACGCACAGCGAATGTAAACGCGTTTTCCTGGATATGTGTCAGGTTCTCTGTCTGGCTAAATATCAGCAAGGTCATAGTAGCAAGCTCAGAAAAGGCATAACTGCCGACCTGTTCTATGCCAGTTAGAAATACAACTACTTCCAAATTTTTGTGCTTGCTAAAAGCACGCGCTGGGATGTTGTTGATAACGTTATCAATAACCAGGTACTTTATATTAACAAATCTATTGACAAGTTCAAACAACCTTGTTGCATTCAATTTTATATCGTATTCCGAATGTATTTTCAAATTATTGGTAATATTCACAGTCTTCATGAAAGCATCAGGATCAATTGCTTTCATATATCTGATCTCAATTTTTTCGAAGGTTATATCAAGGGTAGTATTCGATTTGATCTCGGTTATGCCGCCGCCGTATAAATTGAATACTTGGAAGTGTTTTTGTGTTGCGTTTAGTTTATCGCTTAATAATTTGAAAACTGCACGTAAATCAACCTGGTTGTCTCTATCTTGTTCACAGTCGACTTTCCATTTCAAAACAAATGAGCAATTATTTAATTTGATGCTCATCTGTAAGTTATCAAGGGCATCAAAATTTTTGCTATCTTCACATTCAAGATAGCCTTGTATATTGAACAGAATTCCAGCTTGTTGAATAAACCAGATAATTTTTAAAATAATTAAATTTTGAAATTTTCTATAAACTTACCTATTATTGAGAAAATGCCTAAATTATTCATAATTATAATGAACGCAAATATTTTTTATTCAATGAAGTGTTGAATGAAATCGCTTTATAACGACCTTTACTTATATACACTTAGAATATATTCTTATCAAGCAGATATAATGATGATCAAGGCTAGTTTTATGAATTGTCCATTATCAATTTTGTATTTTGCGGCAATTGGTGTAAAAAATCACAATAAAAATTAAGTACCTTGTTAAATTATAATAGAATAACAATCTGAAATTTAAGTTAAACTAAGCTACCTGTCTTCCAAATTGAATATTTTGATCACCTAGGTCTATGCTTTAAAGATAAAACGCTCAACGTTTCTTCATAAATATTAGCTGACTTTTCAAGTGTTTCTGGTTTTTATCGATATTGAATCAATAATCTATCAAGTTGCATTCCTGAACTTATACCGATAACTAATCACTACTCAAGTCTTGGTTACGATATAATCGTTTGAATGAACTTTTCATAATTCATACGTTCTTTTGATGCCTACAATCAGCTGAGTATAATTGAGATGAAGCCATATATCGTTTGGTAAACTTGGGCTAACCTTGATTATTTTCCATGGTTACATCAATTATTTATGTGGGTATAAATAAGTTTAATAATCATGATATCTAACTGTTCCGGGGAAATTAATAATTGGGTGATTTTATATGATATGTGATGAGCTACCTTATTTCTTTCCCAGCAAGGTCAAGGACTAGGACAACTGCTCTTTCGCAATAGCATGAGAATAAAATGTGACCTGTATACAAATATTGCTAACCTTTTCGCAAATGTTGTTGCAGTGAATGTCTGTATTGAAGAGACTATTCAATTGACTTATTATTTGGCAGAACTGTAATAAAATTAAGAATTTATAGAAAAATATTATTCTCAATATATAATAAAGTAACTGGATTGTTTGAGAAGTATGTTTATATCCAAATTATATTTGACCTGTTATATTAATATTTTAAATATTTTTGCTCGTCTATTATTTTTCTCAAGTAGATTCATTTTAAAATGTCCAAGATTGATGAAAAGAACGCACCAATGGCAAACTGTTAAAGTGAGCAGCATTTTATCTGGAGAAATAATAGCTTGAGCAATTATTTTAAGCTTACAAGTCGTTTAATGAAAACATTACATTGATAGCTGCTTGGTGAAGTGCACGACATTCTGCTTAAGAGGAGGTTCGTGTTTTTGACCTGGTCTATTTGAAAAGCTTAGAATCACTTCCATATGACCCGACTGTTCGTTTCAAGGTTTTCCTGTTCACCTATTGTCATAACTAATATTCACCTAGCCGAAAATTAAATGCATCGGAGCATTAATTCAAAACAATGGAATAACATATTCTATGATTATTTTCACAAAAGTATCAAGATTAATGGATATTTACAGCTAGCTATTCATTTATTTTAATAGATAATTCATAAATAAAAAAGCTAACCTTGCAAAAATATAATCAACAGTAATTTTGTCAACTAGTTAATTTTATATTAGCCTAACTAGTTAATCAAAGTGTGTTGATCGCCGAAGACTATTAATAGAGCTTTAATCGCATGAATCGAATGGAAAGTTTTGTATTCACTGTTGAATCTGATTGTAATGAATACGAAATACTAATCAATACAACAGAATATTATTGGGTTTTGATTACAGTTTGAAAATAATAAATATATTCTGTTGTAGTTTTATAAACAAATCAATCTTGTTAAAAATTTATGATTTAAGACTTCCAAGGCTGAAGTTTACAAAGATCTAGGTCACGCGCTTAAACCATTAGCAGATAAAAAGATTGGCTTCGAATTAGTGAAAAATTCCGGTGAAATATCCAATGTACTGATCAGCACCAGGGAGAATCTGATGTATGGCATATTGAAGACGGGTAAACAATATTTTCATATTCCGCCCAATACTCACGAGTCGACTATTTATTTCTCAATTATGGCTATTCCTATGCAAACGGATTTCCAATACAAACAAGAATTCAATTCATTGTAAGAAAAAATAAATTTTATGGAAAATTCGTATAATTTTTATTAAATTATATTTTTTGTTACAGTATTTCACATATGATTTCCGGAGGTTTTATAGATTACTGGAAACTATTAGAGTATAGAA